>JAHFZB010000726.1:0-29851 GCA_036884735.1 Huso huso
CGGCATGCATTTCGTGACATGACCACGGGCATGCATTTCGTGACATGACCATGGGCATGCATTTTGTAACATGGCCACTGGCAGGCATTTCATGGCATGACCTCGGGCAGCATTTCGTAACATGGCCACGGGCATGCATTTCGTGATATGGCCATGGGCATTCATTTTGTGACATCGTCACAGGAATGTATTCCGTGATATGACCACAGGAATGAATTTTGAGACATGGCCACTGGCATGCATTTCATGACATGGCCTCTGGCAACATTTCGTGATATGGCCATGGGCATGCATTTTGTGATATGGCCACGGGCATGCATTTCGTGACATGACCACTGGCATGCATTTCGTGACATGACCACGGGCATGCATTTCGTGACATGAACACAGGCATGCATTTCGTGACATGACCACGGACATGCATTTCGTAACATGACCAGGGGCATGCATTTATGATATGACCACGGGCATGCATTTCGTGATATGGCCACGGGCATGCATTTCGTGACATGGCCATGCGCATGCATTCCGTGACATGACCACGGGCATGCATTTCGTGACATGACCACTGACAGGATTTCGTGACATGTCCACGAGCATACATTCCATGACATGACCAGGGGCATGCATTTTGTGACATGGCCACCGGCATGCATTCTGTGACATGACCATGGGCATGCATTTTGTAACATGACCACGGGCATATATTTAGAGACATGACCATGGGCATGCATTGCCTAACATGGCCACGGGCATGCATTTCGTGACATGGCCACTGGCATGCATTTCCTGATATGGCCAAGGGCAGGATTTCGTGACATGTTCACGGGCGGCATTTTCGTGACATGGCCACGGGCAGCATTTCGTAACATGACCACGGGCTTGCATTCAGTGACATGACCACAGGCATGGATTCCATGACATGACCACGGGCATTCATTTCGTGACATGACCACGGGCATGCATTTCGTGACAGGGCCTCGGGCATACATTTCGTGAATTGGCCACGGGCATACATTTCGTGACATGGCCACGGGCATGCATTTCATGATATTGCCACGGGCATGCATTTCGTGACATGACCACTGGCAGCATTTTGTGTCATGGCCACGGGCATACATTCTGTGACATGACCACAGGCATGCATTTTGTGACATGGCCACGGGCATGCATTCTGTGAAATGACCATGGGCATGCATTTTGTAACATGACCACTGGCATGTATTTAGAGACATGACCACGGGCATGCATTTCGTGACATGGCCACGGGCATGCATTTCGTGACATGGCCACTGGCATGCATTTTCTGATATGGCCACGGGCATGCATTTCATGACATGGCCACGGGCATGCATTTCGTCTTATGGCCACGGGCATGCATTTCGTGACATGTCCACGGGCATGCATTTCGTGGCATGGCCACGGGCATGCATTTCGTGACATGACCACGGGCATGCATTTCGTAACATGACCAGGGGCATGCATTTGTGATATGACCACGGGCATGCATTTTGTGATATGGCCACGGGCATGCATTTCGTGACATGGCCACGGGCATGCATTTCGTGACATGACCACGGGCATGCATTTCGTGACATGACCACGGGCATGCATTTCGTGACATGAACACAGGCATGCATTTCGTGACATGACCACGGACATGCATTTCGTAACATGACCAGGGGCATGCATTTGTGATATGACCACGGGCATGCATTTCGTGATATGGCCACGGGCATGCATTTCGTGACATGGCCACGGGCATGCATTCCGTGACATGACCACCGGCATGCATTTCGTGACATGACCACTGGCAGCATTTCGTGACATGGCCACGGGCATGCATTCCGTGACATGACCACAGGCATGCATTTTGTGACATGGCCACGGGCATGCATTCTGTGACATGACCATGGGCATGCATTTTGTAACATGACCACGGGCATGTATTTAGAGACATGACCACGGGCATGCATTTCGTGACATGGCAACGGGCATGCATTTCGTGACATGGCCACTGGCATGCATTTCCTGATATGGCCACTGGCACCATTTCCTGAAATGGCCACGGGCAGCATGTCGTGACATGTTCACGGGCGGTATTTCGTGACATTGCCACGGGCAGCATTTCGTAACATGACCACATTCAGCATTTCGTCACGTGGTCCCAGGCAGCACATCGTGACATGGCCAAGTGCAATATTTCGTGACATGGCCACGGGTAGCATTTGGTGACATGACCACGGGCTTGCATTCAGTGACATGACCACAGGCATGCATTCCGTGACATGACCACGGGCATGCATTTCATGACATGGCCACGGGCATGCATTCTGTGACAAGACCACGGGCATGCATTTCGTGACATGACCACAGGCATGCATTCAGTGACATGACCACAGGCATGCATTCTGTGACATGACCACGGGCATGCATTTCGTGACATGACCAAGCGCATTCATTTTGTGACATGACCACGGGCAGCATTTCGTGACATGGCCACGTGCATGCATTCCGTGACATGGCCACTGGCATGCATTTCGTGATATGGCCACGGGCATGCATTTCATGACATGACCACGGGAATGCATTTTGTTTATGGCCATGGGCATGCATTTCATGACATGACCACGGGCATGCATTTCGTGGCATGGCCACGGGCAAGCATTTCATGACATGGCCACGGGCATTCATTTCATGACATTGCCACGGGCATGCATTTCGTGACATGGCCACAGGAATGCATTTCGTGACATGACCACGGGCATTATTATTAGTTTGTTTAGCAGACGCCTTTATCCAAGGTGACTTACAGAGACTAGGGTGTGTGAACTATGCATCAGCTGCAGAGTCACTTACAAATACATCTCACCCGAAAGACAGAGCCTAAGGAGGTTAAGTGACTTGCTCAGGGTCACACAATGAGTCAGTGGCTGAGGTGGATTTGAACAGGGGACCTCCTGGTTATAAAACATTTCTTTAAACACTATACCACATGGCCACCACGGGGCAGCATTTCGTGACATTGACCATGGGGCATGCATTTCGTGACATGACCACGGGCATGCATTTTGTGACATGGACTTGGGCATGCATTTTGTGACATGACCACAGGCATGCATTTCGTGACATGACCACGGGCATGCATTTTCGTGACATGGCCACTGGCACAGGCATGCATTTTGTGACATGGCCACGGGCATGCATTTCGTGATATGGCCACGGGCATGCATTTCATGACATGACCACGGGAATGCATTTCGTGACATGGCCATGGGCATGCATTTCGTGACATGACCACGGGCATGCATTTCGTGGCATGGCCACGGGCATGCATTTCGTGGCATGGCCACGGGCATGCATTTCGTGGCATGGCCACGGGCATGCATTTCGTGAATTGGCCACGGGCATGCATTTCGTGACATGGCCACAGGAATGCATTTCGTGACATGACCCCGGGCATTATTATTAGTTAATTTAGCAGACATCTTTATCCAAGGTGACTTACAGAGACTAGGGTGTGTGAACTATGCATCAGCTGCAGAGTCACTTACAAATACGTCTCACCCGAAAGACAGAGCCTAAGGAGGTTAAGTGACTTGCTCAGGGTCACACAATGAGTCAGTGGCTGAGGTGGGATTTGAACAGGGGACCTCCTGGTTATAAGCCCTTTTCTTTAAACACTATACCACATGGCCACAGGCAGCATTTCGGAACACGACCACGGGCAGCATTTCGTGACATGGCCACGGGCATGCATTTTGTGACATGGTCTTGTGCATGTATTTCGTGACATGGCCACGGGCATGCATTCAGTGACATGACCACAGGCATGCATTCTGTTACATGACCACGGGCATGCATTTCATGACATGACCAAGCTCATTCATTTCGTGACATGACCACGGGCAGGATTTCGTGACATGGACATGGGCATGCATTTCGTGACATGACCACGGGCATGCATTTCGTGACATGGCCACATGCATGCATTTTGTGACATGGCCACGGGCATGCATTTCATGACATGGTCTCGGGCATGCATTTCGTGACATGGACCACGGCATGCATTTCGTGACATGACCACTGGCAGCATTTCGTGACATGGCCACGGGCATGCATTTAGTGACATGACCACGGGCATGCATTTCGTGACATGACCACAGGCATGAACTTTCTGACATGGCCACTGGCATGCATTTCATGACATGGCCTCGGGCAACATTTCGTGATATGGCCATGGGCATGCATTTCGTGATATGGCCATGGGCATGCATTTCGTGACATGACCACGGGCATGCATTTTGTGACATGACCACGGGCATGCATTTCGTGACATGGCCACGGGCATGCATTTCGTGACATGACCACGGGCATGCATTTCGTGACATGACCACGGGCATGCATTTTGTGACATGACCACGGGCATGCATTTTCGTGATATGACCACGGGCATGCATTTCGTGACATGACCACGGGCATGCATTTCATGACATGACCGGGGGGCATGCATTTCGTGACATGACCACTGGGCATGCATTTCGTGACATGACCACGGGCATGCATTTCATGACATGACCACGGGCATGCATTTTGTGACATGACCACGGGCATGCATTTGTGACATGACATGCATTGGGCATGCATTTTGTGACATGACCACGGGCATGGGCATTTTCGTGACATGACCACGGGCATGCATTTGTGACATGGCCACGGGCATGCATTTCGTGACATGACCACGGGCATGCATTTTAGGTGACATGACCACGGGCATGCATTTTCGTGACATGACCACGGGCATGCATTTCGTGACATGGCCACGGGCATGCATTTCAGTGACATGACCACGGGCATGCATTTCGTGACATGGCCACTGGCACCATTTGTGACATGGCCACTGGGCAGCATTTTCACGTGACATGTTCACATGGCCACTGGCATGCATTTTCGTGACATGGCCACGGGCATGCATTTCGTGACATGACCACGGGATGCATTCATGCATTTTGGCATGCATTTTGTGACATGACCACGGGTGGTGACCCCACGGGCAGCATGCATTTCGTGACATGGCCACGGGCATGCATTTCGTGACATGGCCACGGGCATGCATTTCTGTGACATGACCACGGGCATGCATTCAGTGACATGACCACGGGCATGCATTCAGTGACATGACCACGGGCATGCATTTGTGACATGACCACGGGCATGCATTTGTGATATGACCACGGCATGCATTTTGTGACATGACCACGGGCATGCATTTAGGTGACATGACCACGGGCATGCATTTCGTGACATGGCCACGGGCATGCATTCGTGACATGACCACGGGCATGCATTTGTGACATGACCACGGGCATGCATTTTTTGTGGCCATGGCATGCATTTGTGACATGACCACGGGCCATGCATGCCATTTCATTGCGTGACATGACCACGGGCATGCATTTCTGTGACATGACCAGGGGGCATGCATTTCGTGACATGGCCACGGGCATGCATTTCGTGACATGACCACTGGCATGCATTTTGTGACATGGCCATGTGACATGACCACGGGCATGCATTTCGTGACATGACCATGGGCATGCATTTTCCGTGACATGACCACGGGCATGCATTTCAGTGACATGACCACAGGCATGACATGGCCACGGACATGCATTTCGTGACATGACCACGTGGCATGCATTTCGTGACATGACCACGGGCATGTGACATGACCACGGGCAGCATTTCGTGAATGGCCACGGGCATGGTGACATGACCACGGCATGCATTTTGTGACATGTCTTTGGCATGCATTTCATGGCATGACCACGGCATGCATTTCGTGACATGACCACGGGCATGCATTTCGTGACATGACCACGGGCATGCATTTTGTGACATGGCCACTGGCATGCATTTCATGACATGACCACGGGCATGCATTTCGTTTATGACCACGGGCATGCATTTTGTGACATGGCCACGGGCATGCATTTCGTGATCATGGCCACGGGCATGCATTTCGTGACATGGCCACGGGCATGCATTTCGTGACATGGCCACGGGCATGCATTTCGTGACATGGCCACGGGCATGCATTTCGTGACATGGCCACAGGAATGCATTTGTGACATGACCCCGGGCATTATTATTAGTTTAATTTAGCAGCGCCTTTATCCAAGGTGACTTACAGAGACTAGGGTGTGTGAACTATGCATCAGCTGCAGAGTCACTTACAAATATGTCTCACCCGAAAGACAGAGCCTAAGGAGGTTAAGTGACTTGCTCAGGGTCACACAATGAGTCAGTGGCTGAGGTGGGATTTGAACCGGGGACCTCCTGGTTATAAGCCCTTTTCTTGAAACACTATACCACATGGCCACGGGCAGCATTTCGGAACACGACCACGGGCAGCATTTCGTGACATGGCCACGGGCATGCATTTTGTGACATGGTCTTGGCATGCATTTTCGTGACATGGCCACGGGCATGCATTTCTGACATGACCACAGGCATGCATTCTGTGACATGACCACGGGCATGCATTTATTAGTTTGTTTAGCTCATTCATTTCGTGACATGACCACGGGCAGGCATTTGTGAACATGGACATGGGCATGCATTTTCGTGACTTACAACCACGGGCACCCAAAGACAGTGCCTAAGGAGCATTTTGTGACATGGCCTTGCTCAGGGACACACAATGAGTCAGTGGCATGATTTGGGACATGGCCACGGGCATGCATTTGGTGACATGGCCACGGGCCCTTGCTTTAAACACTACGGGCATGCATTGGTGACATGGCCACGGGCATGCATTTCGTGACATGACCACGGGCATGCATTTTGCATTTCGTAGGACATGACATGGCCACGGGCATGCATTTTGTGACATGGTCTTGGCATGCATTTCGTGACATGACCACGGGCATGCATTTCGTGACCACGGGCATGCATTTTGTGACATGACCACGGGCATGCATTTCGTGACATGACCACAGGCATGCATTTTGTGACATGGCCACTGGCATGCATTTTCGTGACATGACCGGGGGCATGCATTTTGTGACATGACCACGGGCATGCATTTCGTGACATGGCCACGGGCATGCATCAGTGACATGACCACGGGCATGCATTTCATGACATGACCACGGGCATTCATTTAAGTGACATGACCACGGGCATGCATTTCGTGACATGACCATGGGCATGCATTCTGTGACATGACCACGGGCATGCATTTTGTGACATGGCACGGGCATGCATTTCGTGACATGACCACGGGCATGCATTTCATGTGACATGGCCACTGGCATGACATGGCCACGGGCATGCATTTTCGTGACATAGCCACTGGCACCATTTCCTGAAATGGCCACGGGCATGCATTTCGTGACATGTTCACGGCATGCATTTTCGTGACATGGCCACGGGCAGCATTTCGTAACATGACCACATTCAGCATTTCGTCAAGTGGTCCCAGGCAGCACTTCGTGACATGGCCAAGTGCAATATTTCGTGACATGGCCACGGGTAGCATTTCGTGACATGACCACGGGCTTGCATTCAGTGACATGACCACTGGCATGCATTCCGTGACATGACCACGGGCATGCATTTCATGACATGACCACGGGCATGCATTTCGTGATATGACCACGGGCATGCATTTCGTGATATGACCACGGGCAGCATTTTGTGACATGGCCACGGGTATGCATTCTGTGACAAGACCACGGGCTTGCATTTTGTGACATGAATACGGGCATGCATTCAGTGACATGACCACAGGCATGCATTCTGTGACATGACCACGGGCATGCATTTCGTGACATGACCAAGCGCATTCATTTTGTGACATGACCACGGGCAGCATTTCGTGACATGGCAACGTGCATGCATTCCGTGACATGACCACGGGCATGCATTTCGTGACATGACCACGGGCATCCATTTCGTGACATGGCCACTTGCATGCATTTCGTGACATGGCCACTGGCATGCATTTTGTGATATGGCCACGGGCATGCATTTCATGACATGACCACGGGAATGCATTTCGTTTATGGCCATGGGCATGCATTTCGTGACATGACCACGGGCATGCATTTCGTGGCATGGCCACGGGCATGCATTTCGTGACATGACCACGGGCATGCATTTTGTGGCATGGCCACGGGCATGCATTTCGTGAATTGGCCACGGGCATGCATTTAGTGACATGGCCACGGGCATGCATTTCATGACATTGCCACGGGCATGCATTTCGTGACATGGCCACAGGAATGCATTTTGTGACATGACCCCGGGCATTATTATTAATTAATTTAGCAGGCGCCTTTTCCAAGGTGACTTACAGAGACCATTGTGTGAACTATGCATCAGCTGCAGAGTCACTTACAAATACGTCTCACCCAAAAGACAGAGCCTAAGGAGGTTAAGTGACTTGCTCAGGGTCACACAATGAGTCAGTGGCTGAGGTGGGATTTGAGCAGGGGACCTCCTGTTTATAAGCCCTTTTCTTTAAACACTATACCACATGGCCACAGGCAGCATTTTGTAACACAACCACGGGCAGCATTTCGTGACATGGCCACGGGCATGCATTTTGTGACATGGTCTTGTGCATGCATTTCGTGACATGGCCACGGGCATTCATTTCGTGACATGACCACTGGCAGCATTTCGGGACATGGCCACGGGCATGCATTCCGTGACATGACCACGGCCTGCATTTCGTGACATGACCACAGGCATGAATTTTGTGACATGGCCACTGGCATGCATTTCATGACATGGCCTCGGGCAACATTTCGTGATATGGCCATGGGCATGCATTTCGTGATATGGCCACGGGCATGCATTCAGTGACATGACCACAGGCATGCATTCTGTGACATGACCACGGGCATGCATTTCGTGACATGA
The DNA here is from genome assembly GCA_036884735.1 of Huso huso. Lineage (NCBI taxonomy): Eukaryota > Metazoa > Chordata > Actinopteri > Acipenseriformes > Acipenseridae > Huso > Huso huso. The sequence continues at coordinate 8,932 of JAHFZB010000726.1, forward strand.
CCACGGGCATGCATTTTGTGACATGACCACGGGCATGCATTTCGTGACATGGCCACGGGCATGCATTTCGTGACATGGCCACGGGCATGCATTTTTTCGTGACATGGCCATGGGCATGCATTTGTGACATGACCACGGGCATGCATTTTTTGCCACGGGCATCATGGCCACGGGCATGCATTTTGTGTCATGGCCACGGGGATGCATTTCGTGACATGGCCACAGGAATGCATTTCGTGACATGACCACGGGCATTATTATTAGTTTGTTTAGCAGACGCCTTTATCCAAGGTGACTTACAGAGACTAGGGTGTGTGAACTATGCATCAGCTGCAGAGTCACTTACAAATACGTCTCACCCGAAAATCAGAGCCTAAGGAGGTTAAGTGACTTGCTCAGGGTCACACAATGAGTCAGTGGCTGAGGTGGGATTTGAGCAGGGGACCTCCTGTTTATAAGCCCTTTTCTTTAAACACTATACCACATGGCCACGGGCAGCATTTCATAACACAACCACGGGCAGCATTTCGTGACATGGCCACGGGCATGCATTTTGTGACATGGTCTTGTGCATGCATTTCGTGACATGGCCACGGGCATTCATTTCGTGACATGACCACTGGCAGCATTTCGGGACATGGCCACGGGCATGCATTCCGTGACATGACCACGGCCTGCATTTCGTGACATGACCACAGGCATGAATTTTGTGACATGTCCACTGGCATGCATTTCATGACATGGCCTCGGGAAACATTTCGTGATATGGTCATGGGCATGCATTTTGTGATATGGCCACGGGCATGCATTCAGTGACATGACCACAGGCATGCATTCTGTGACATGACCACGGGCAGCATTTCGTGACATGGCAACGTGCATGCATTCCGTGACATGACCACGAGCATGCATTTCATGACATGACCACGGGCATGCATTTCGTGACATGGCCACTGGCATGCATTTCGTGATATGGCCATGGGCAAGCATTTCGTGACATAACCACGGGCATGCATTTTGTGTCATGGCCACGGGCATGCATTTTGTGTCATGGCCACGGGCATGCATTTCGTGACATGGCCACAGGAATGCATTTCGTGACATGACCACGGGCATTATTATTAGTTTGTTTAGCAGACGCCTTTATCCAAGGTGACTTACAGAGACTAGGGTGTGTGAACTATGCATCAGCTGCAGAGTCACTTACAAATACGTCTCACCCAAAAGACAGAGCATAAGGAGGTTAAGTGAGTAGCTCAGGGTCACACAATGAGTCAGTGGCTGAGGTGGATTTGAATGGGGACCTCCTGGTTATAAGCCCATTTCTTTAAACACTATACCACATGGCCACGGGCAGCATTTCGTAACATTGACCACGGGCAGCATTTCGTGACATGGCCACGGGCATGCATTTTGTGACATGGTCTTGGACATGCATTTCGTGACATGGCCATGGGCATGCATTTTGTGACATGACCACGGGCATGCATTTCGTGGCATGACCACAGGCATGAATTTTGTGACATGGCCACTGGCATGCATTTCGTGATATCGCCACGGGCATGCATTTCATGACATGGCCACGGGAATGCATTTCGTGACATGGCCACGGGCATGCATTTCATGACATTGCCACGGGCATGCATTTCATGACATGACCAAGCTCATTCATTTCATGACATGACCACGGGCAGGATTTCGTGACATGGACATGGGCATGCATTTCGTGACATGACCACGGGCATGCATTTCGTGATATGGCAACGGGCATGCATTTCGTGACATGACCATGGGCATGCATTTCGTAACATGACAAGGGGCATGCATTTGTGATATGACCACGGGCATGCATTTCGTGATATGGCCACGGGCATGCATTTGTGATATGACCACGGGCATGCATTTCGTGATATGGCCACTGGCATGCATTTCGTGATATGGCCACGGGCATGCATTTCATGACATGACCACGGGAATGCATTTTGTTTATGGCCATGGGCATGCATTTCGTGACATGACCACGGGCATGCATTTCGTGGCATGGCCACGGGCATGCATTTCGTGACATGACCACGGGCATGCATTTTGTGTCATGGCCACGGGCATGCATTTCATGAATTGGCCGTGGGCATGCATTTCGTGACATGGCCACGGGCATGCATTTCATGACATTGCCACGGGCATGCATTTCGTGACATGGCCACAGGAATGCATTTCGTGACATGACCACGGGCATTATTATTAGTTTGTTTAGCAGATGCCTTTATCCAAGGTGACTTACAGAGACTAGGGTGTGTGAACTATGCATCAGCTGCAGAGTCACTTACAAATACGTCTCACCCGAAAGACAGAGCCTAAGGAGGTTAAGTGACTTGCTCAGGGTCACACAATGAGTCAGTGGCTGAGGTGGGATTTGAACCGGGGACCTCCTGGTTATAAGCCCTTTTCTTTAAACACTATACCACATGGCCACGGGCAGCATTTCGTAACATTGACCACGGGCAGCATTTCGTGACATGGCCACGGGCATGCATTTTGTGACATGGTCTTGGACATGCATTTCGTGACATGGCCACGGGCATGCATTTCGTGACATGACCACGGGCATGCATTTCGTGACATGACCACAGGCATGAATTTTGTGACATGGCCACTGGCATGCATTTCGTGACATGGCCACGGGCATGCATTTCATGACATGGCCACGGGCATGCATTTCGTGACATGACCTTGGGCATGCATTTTGTGACATGACCCACGGGCATGCATTTTTCGTGGCATGGCCACGGGCATGCATTTCGTGACATGGCCACGGGCATGCATTTCGTGGCATGGCCACGGGCATGCATTTCGTGAATTGGCCACGGGCATGCATTTTGTGACATGGCCACAGGAATGCATTTCGTGACATGACCCCGGGCATTATTATTAGTTAATTTAGCAGACGTCTTTATCCAAGGTGACTTACAGAGACTAGGGTGTGTGAACTATGCATCAGCTGCAGAGTCACTTACAAATACGTCTCACCCGAAAGATATTGCCTAAGGAGGTTAAGTGACTTGCTCAGGGTCACACAGTGAGTCAGTGGCTGAGGTGGGATTTGAACAGGGCACCTCCTGGTTATAAGCCATTTTCTTAAAACATTATACCACATGGCCACGGGCAGCATTTCGGAACATGACCACGGGCAGCATTTTCGTGACATGGACCACGGGCATGCATTTTGTGACATGGCCTTGTGCATGCATTTTCGTGACATGGCCACGGGCATGCATTCAGTGACATGACCACGGGCATGCATTCTGTTACATGACCACGGGCATGCATTTCATGACATGACCAAGGCATGCATTTCGTGACATGACCACGGGCAGGATTTCGTGACATGGACCATGGGCATGCATTTCGTGACATGACCACGGGCATGCATGACCCACGGGCGTGACATGGCCACGGGCATGCATTTTGTGACATGGCCACGGGCATGCATTCCGTGACATGACCACGGGCATGCATTCCGTGACATGACCACGGGCATGCATTTCGTGACATGACCACAGGCATGAATTTTGTGACATGACCACTGGCATGCATTTCGTGACATGGCCTCGGGCATGCATTTCATGTGATATGACCATGGGCATGCATTTTGTGATATGGCCACGGGCATGCATTCAGTGACATGACCACAGGGGCATGCATTCTGTGACATGACCACGGGCATGCATTTCGTGACATGGCAACGTGCATGCATTCCGTGACATGACCACGGGCATGCATTTCATGACATGACCACGGGCATGCATTTCGTGACATGGCCACTTGCATGCATTTCGTGACATGGCCACGGGCATGCATTTCGTGATATGGCCACGGGCATGCATTTCGTGACATGATTTTGTGGCATGCATTGGTGCATTTCATGACATGGCCACGGGCATGCATTTCATGACATGGCCACGGGCATGCATTTCGTGACATGGCCACGGGCATGCATTTTGTGACATGGCCACGGGCATGCATTTCGTGACATGGCCACAGGAATGCATTTCGTGACATGACCACGGGCATTATTATTAGTTTGTTTAGCAGACGCCTTTATCCAAGGTGACTTACAGAGACTAGGGTGTGTGAACTATGCATCAGCTGCAGAGTCACTTACAAATACGTCTCACCCGAAAGACAGAGCCTAAGGAGGTTAAGTGACTTGCTCAGGGTCACACAATGAGTCAGTGGCTGAGGTGGGATTTGAACAGGGACCTCCTGTTTATAAGCCCTTTTCTTTAAACACTATACCACATGGCCACGGGCAGCATTTCGTAACACAACCACGGGCAGCATTTCGTGACATGGCCACGGGCATGCATTTTGTGACATGGTCTTGTGCATGCATTTCGTGACATGGCCACGGGCATTCATTTCGTGACATGACCACTGGCAGCATTTCAGGACATGGCCACGGGCATGCATTCCGTGACATGACCACGGCCTGCATTTCGTGACATGACCACAGGCATGAATTTTGTGACATGTCCACTGGCATGCATTTCATGACATGGCCTCGGGAAACATTTCGTGATATGGTCATGGGCATGCATTTTGTGATATGGCCACGGGCATGCATTCAGTGACATGACCACAGGCATGCATTCTGTGACATGACCACGGGCAGCATTTCGTGACATGGCAACGTGCATGCATTCCGTGACATGACCACGAGCATGCATTTCGTGGCATGACCACAGGCATGAATTTTGTGACATGGCCACTGGCATGCATTTCGTGATATCGCCACGGGCATGCATTTCATGACATGACCACGGGACATCGTGACCACGGGCATGCATTTTCGTGACATTGGCCACGGGCATGCATTTTGACATGACATGCATTTGACACGGGCATGCATTTCGTGACATGGCCACAGGAATGCATTTCGTGACATGACCACGGGCATTATTATTAGTTAATTTAGCAGACGTCTTTATCCAAGGTGACTTACAGAGACGAGGGTGTGTGAACTATGCATCAGCTGCAGAGTCACTTACAAATACGTCTCACCCAAAAGATATTGCTTATAGAGGTTAAGTGACTTGCTCAGGGTCACACAGTGAGTCAGTGGCTGAGGTGGGATTTGAACAGGAGACCTCCTGGTTATAAGCCCTTTTCTTTAAACACTATACCACATGGCCACAGGCAGCATTTCGGAAAACGACCATGGGCAGCATTTCGTGACATGGCCACGGGCATGCATTTTGTGACATGGTCTTGTGCATGTATTTCGTGACATGGCCACGGGCATGCATTCAGTGACATGACCACAGGCATGCATTCTGTTACATGACCACGGGCATGCATTTCATGACATGACCAAGCTCATTCATTTCGTGACATGACCACGGGCAGGATTTCGTGACATGGACATGGGCATGCATTTCGTGACATGACCATGGGCATGCATTTCGTGATATGGCAACGGGCATGCATTTCGTGACATGACCATGGGCATGCATTTCGTAACATGACAAGGGGCATGCATTTGTGATATGACCACGGGCATGCATTTCGTGATATGGCCACGGGCATGCATTTGTGATATGACCACGGGCATGCATTTCGTGACATGGCCACGGGCATGCATTTCGTGACATGGCCACGGGCATGCATTTCATGACATGACCACGGGAATGCATTTTGTTTATGGCCATGGGCATGCATTTCGTGACATGACCACGGGCATGCATTTCGTGGCATGGCCACGGGCAAGCATTTTGTGACATAACCACGGGAATGCATTTTGTGTCATGGCCACGGGCATGCATTGGCCACGGGCATGCATTTCGTGAATTGGCCACGGGCATGCATTTCGTGACATGGCCACGGGCATGCATTTCATGACATTGCCACGGGCATGCATTTCGTGACATGGCCACAGGAATGCATTTCGTGACATGACCACGGGCATTATTATTAGTTTGTTTAGCAGACGCCTTTATCCAAGGTGACTTACAGAGACTAGGGTGTGTGAACTATGCATCAGCTGCAGAGTCACTTACAAATACGTCTCACCCGAAAGACAGAGCCTAAGGAGGTTAAGTGACTTGCTCAGGGTCACACAATGAGTCAGTGGCTGAGGTGGGATTTGAACCGGGGACCTCCTGGTTATAAGCCCTTTTCTTTAAACACTATACCACATGGCCACGGGCATGCATAAACAGAACATGACCACGGGAATGCATTTTGTGATTGACCACGGGCAGCATTTGGTGACATGGCCACGGGCATGCATTTTGTGACATGGTCTTGTGCATGTATTTCGTGACATGGCCACGGGCATGCATTCAGTGACATGACCACAGGCATGCATTCTGTTACATGACCACAGGCATGCATTTCATGACATGACCAAGCTCATTCATTTCGTGACATGACCACGGGCATGCATTTCGTGACATGGACATGGGCATGCATTTCGTGACATGACCACGGGCATGCATTTCGTGACATGGCCACGGGCATGCATTTTGTGACATGGCCACGGGCATGCATTTTGTGACATGACCACGGGCATGCATTTCGTGACATGACCACGGGCATGCATTTCGTGACATGACCACTGGCAGCATTTCGTGACATGGCCACGGGCATGCATTTAGTGACATGACCACGGGCATGCATTTCGTGACATGACCACAGGCATGCACTTTCTGACATGGCCAAGGGGCATGCATTTCATGACATGGCCTCGGGCAACATTTCGTGATATGGCCATGGGCATGCATTTCGTGATATGGCCACGGGCATGCATTTCGTGAAATGACCATGGGCATGCATTTCGTGACATGACCACGGGCATGCATTTCGTGACATGAACACGGGCATGCATTTCGTGACATGACCACGGACATGCATTTTTGTGACATGGCCAAGGGCATGCATTTGTGATATGACCATGGGCATGCATTTCGTGATATGGCCACGGGCATGCATTTCGTGACATGGCCACGGGCATGCATTCCGTGACATGACCACCGGCATGCATTTCGTGACATGACCACTGGCAGCATTTCGTGACATGGCCACGGGCATACATTCCATGAAATGACCACAGGCATGCATTTTATGACATGGCCACGGGCATGCATTCTGTGACATGACCATGGGCATGCATTTTGTAACATGACCACGGGCATGTATTTAGAGACATGACCACGGGCTTGCATTCAGTGACATGACCACAGGCATGCATTCCGTGACATGACCACGGGCATGCATTTCATGACATGACCACGGGCATGCATTTCGTGATATGACCACGGGCAGCATTTTGTGACATGGCCACGGGCATGCATTCTGTGACAAGACCACGGGCTTGCATTTCGTGACATGAATACGGGCATGCATTCAGTGACATGACCACAGGCATGCATTCTGTGACATGGCCACTTGCATGCATTTCGTGACATGGCCACTGGCATGCATTTTGTGATATGGCCACGGGCATGCATTTCATTGACACGACCACGGCATGCATTTCGTTTATGGCCATGGGCATGCATTTCGTGACATGACCACGGGCATGCATTTCGTGGCATGGCCACGGGCATGCATTTTCGTGACATGACCACATGGGCATGCATTTCGTGGCATGGCCACGGGCATGCATTTCGTGGCATGGCCACGGGCATGCATTTTGTGTCATGGCCACGGGCATGCATTTTGTGACATGGCCACGGGCATGCATTTCGTGACATGGCCACAGGAATGCATTTCGTGACATGACCACGGGCATGCATTTTAGTTTGTTTAGCGGGATGCCTTTATCCAAGGTGACGGGCAGAGACTAGGGGGTGTGTGAACTATGCATCAGCTGCAGAGTCACGGGCAAATTTCGTGACATGACCACGGGAAAGACAGAGCATGAGGAGGTGGCATGATTTTGCTCAGGGTCACACAATGAGTCAGTGGCTGAGGTGGGATTTGCATGCAGGGGACCTCCTGTTTATAAGTGACATGACCTTTAAACACTATACCACATGGCCACGGGCAGCATTTCGTAACACAACCACGGGCAGCATTTCGTGACATGGCCACGGGCATGCATTTTGTGACATGGTCTTGTGCATGCATTTCGTGACATGGCCACGGGCATGCATTTCGTGACATGACCACTGGCAGCATTTCATGACATGGCCACGGGCATGCATTCCGTGACATGACCACGGGCATGCATTTCGTGACATGACCACAGGCATGAATTTTGTGACATGGCCACTGGCATGCATTTCATGACATGGCCTCGGGCAACATTTCGTGATATGGCCATGGGCATGCATTTCGTGATATGGCCACGGGCATGCATTCAGTGACATGACCACAGGCATGCATTCTGTGACATGACCACGGGCATGCATTTCGTGACATGACCAAGCGCATTCATTTTGTGACATGACCACGGGCATGCATTTCGTGACATGGCCACAGGCATGCATTCCGTGACATGACCACTGGCATGCATTTTGTGATATGACCACGGGCATGCATTTCGTGACATGACCACGGGCATGCATTTTGTTTATGGCCATGGGCATGCATTTCGTGACATGACCACGGGCATGCATTTCGTGACATGACCACGGGCATGCATTTTGTGACATGACCACGGGCATGCATTTTGTGACATGACCACGGGCATTTGTTTTCGTGACGGGCATGCATTTCGTGACATGGCCATGGGCATGCATTTCGTGACATGGCCACGGGCATGCATTTCGTGACATTGCCACGGGCATGCATTTCGTGACATGGCCACAGGAATGCATTTCGTGACATGACCACGGGCATTATTATTAGTTTGTTTAGCAGACGCCTTTATCCAAGGTGACTTACAGAGACTAGGGTGTGTGAACTATGCATCAGCTGCAGAGTCACTTACAATGGGCGTCTCACCCGAAAGACAGAGCCTAAGGAGGTTAAGTGACTTGCTCAGGGTCACACAATGAGTCAGTGGCTGAGGTGGGATTTGAACCGGGGACCTCCTGGTTATAAGCCCTTTCTTTAAACACTATACCACATGGCCACGGGCAGCATTTTCGAACATTGACCACGGGCAGCATTTCGTGACATGGCCACGGGCATGCATTTTGTGACATGGTCTTGTGCATGTATTTCGTGACATGACCACGGGCATGCATTCAGTGACATGACCACGGGCATGCATTTTGTGACATGACCTTGGCCACTGGCATGCATGCATTTCGTGACATGACCACGGGCATGCATTTCAGTGACATGACCACGGGCATGCATTTCTGACATGACCACGGGCATGCATTTCGTGACATGACCAAGGGCATGCATTTCGTGACATGACCATGGGCATGCATTTCGTGACATGGACACGGGCATGCATTTCGTGACATGACCACGGGCATGCATTTCGTGACATGGCCACGGGCATGCATTTCGTGACATGACCACGGGCATGCATTTTGTGACATGGACCACGGGCATGCATTTCGTGACATGACCACGGGCATGCATTTCGTGACATGGCCACTGGCATGCATTTTGTGACATGGCCACGGGCATGCATTTCATTTAGTGACATGACCACGGGCATGCATTTCGTGACATGACCACAGGCATGCATTTTGTGACATGACCATGGGCATGCATTTCGTGACATGGCCACGGGCATGCATTTCGTGACATGACCATGGGCATGCATTTTTTGTGACATGGCATGGGCATGCACGGGCACCGGGCATGCATTTCGTGACATGACCATGGGCATGCATTTCGTGACATGACCACGGGCATGCATTTTGTGACATGACACGGGCATGCACACATGGCATGCATGCATTTTCGTGACATGACCACGGGCATGCATTTTTCATGACATGACCAGGGGCATGCATTTGTGATATGACCATGGGCATGCATTTCTGACATGATATGGCCACGGGCATGCATTTCGGTGACATGGCCACGGGCATGCATTCCGTGACATGACCATGGGCATGCATTTCGTGACATGACCACGGGCATGCATTTCGTGACATGGCCACGGGCATGCATTCCGTGAAATGACCACAGGCATGCATTTTGTGACATGGCCACGGGCATGCATTTTGTGACATGACCATGGGCATGCATTTTTGTGACATGACCACGGGCATGCATTTTAGTGACATGACCACGGGCATGCATTCTGTGACATGACCACGGGCATGCATTCCGTGACATGACCACGGGCATGCATTTCGTGACATGACCACGGGCATGCATTTCGTGATATGACCACGGGCATGCATTTCGTGACATGACCACGGGCATGCATTCTGTGACATGACCACGGGCTTGCATTTCGTGACATGACCACGGGCATGACATGACCATGGGCATGCATTTCGTGACATGACATGACCACGGGCATGCATGCTGTGACATGGCCACTTGCATGACATGACATGGCCACTGGCATGCATTTTTGTGATATGGCCACGGGCATGCATTTCGTGACATGACCACGGGCATGCATTTCGTGACATGGCCACGGGCATGCATTTCGTGATATGACCACGGGGCATGCATGGCCACGGGCATGCATTTCGTGACATGACCACGGGCATGCATTTCGTGACATGACCACGGGCATGCATTTCGTTTATGACCACGGGCATGACATGACCACGGGCATGCATTTTGTGACATGACCACGGGCATGCATTTTGTGACATGGCCACGGGCATGCATTTTTGTGGACATGGCCACGGGCATGCATTTCGTGACATGGAGGAATGCATTTCGTGACATGACCACGGGCATTATTATTAGTTTATTTAGCAGATGCCTTTATCCAAGGGCATGCACAGAGACTAGGGTGTGTGAACTATGCATCAGCTGCAGAGACCACTTACAAATGCATCTCACCGTGAAAGACAGAGCCTAAGGAGGTTAAGTGATTTGCTCAGGGTCCACGGGCACAATGAGTCAGTGGCTGAGGTGGGATTTGAGCAGGGGACCTCCTGTTTATAAGCATGTCCACGGGCTTTAAACACTATACCACATGGCCACGGGCAGCATTTCGGACATGACCACGGGCATGCATTTTCGTGACATGGCCACGGGCATGCATTTTGTGACATGGTCTTGGCATGCATTTCGTGACATGGCCACGGGCATTCATTTCGTGACATGACCACTGGCATGCATTTCAGGACATGGACACGGGCATGCATTCGTGACATGACCACGGGCACGGGCATGCATTTCGTGACATGACCACGGGCATGCATTTTTGTGACATGACCACTGGCATGCATTTTTGTGACATGGCCACTGGCATGCATTTCATGACATGGCCTCGGGAAACATTTCGTGATATGGCCATGGGCATGCATTTTGTGATATGGCCACGGGCATGCATTCAGTGACATGACCACAGGCATGCATTTGTGACATGACCACGGGCATGCATTTCGTGACATGACCAACAGGCATTCATTTGTGACATGACCACGGGCATGCATTTCGTGACATGACCACAGGCATGCATTTTGTGACATGACCACGGGCATGCATTTTTGTGACATGCCACGGGCATGCATTTCATGACATGACCACGGGCATGCATTTTGTGACATGGCCACGGGCATGCATTTCGTGACATGACCACGGGCATGCATTTCATGACCACATGGCCATGGGCCATGGGCATTTTGTGACATGACCACGGGCATGCATTTTGTGGCATGGCCACGGGCATGCATTTCGTGAACTTGGCCATGGGCATGCATTTCGTGACATGGCCACGGGCATGCATTTCATGACATGACATGGCCACGGGCATGCATTTCGTGACATGGCCACAGGAATGCATTTTGTGACATGACCACGGGCATTATTATTAGTTTGTTTAGCAGACGCATTTATCCAAGGTGACTTACAGAGACTAGGGTGTGTGAACTATGCATCAGCTGCAGAGTCACTTACAAATATGTCTCACCCGAAAGACAGAGCCTAAGGAGGTTTAAGTGACTTGCTCAGGGGTCACACAATGAGTCAGTGGCTGAGGTGGGATTTGAACAGGGGACCTCCTGGTTATAAGCCCTTTTTCTTTAAACACTATACCACATGGCCACGGGCATGCATTTCGTAACATGACCACGGGCAGCATTTTGTGACATGGCCACGGGCATGCATTTTGTGACATGGTCTTGGCATGCATTTTCGTGACATGACCACGGGCATGCATTTTGTGACATGACCACGGGCATGCATTTTGTGACATGACCACGGGCATGCATTTCGTGACATGGCCACGGGCATGCATTCAGTGACATGACCACAGGCATGCATTTTGTTACATGTCCATGGGCATGCATTTCATGACATGGCCATGACATGACCATGCTCTGGCATGCATTTCGTGACATGACCACGGGCATGCATTTCGTGACATGGACATGGGCATGCATTCAGTGACATGACCACGGGCATGCATTTCGTGACATGGCCACGGGCATGCATTTTGTGACATGACCCACGGGCATGCATTTCGTGACATGGCCACGGGCATGCATTTCGTGACATGGCCACGGGCATGCATTTCGTGACATGACCACGGGCATGCATTTCGTGACATGGCCACGGGCATGCATTTAGTGACATGACCACGGGCATGCATTTGTGACATGACCACAGGCATGCATTTTGTGACATGGCCACGGGCATGCATTTCGTGACATGGCCACGGGCAACATTTCGTGATATGGCCATGGGCATGCATTTCGTGACATGGACACGGGCATGCATTTCATGACCATGACCATGGGCACATGACCATGGGCGTGACATGACCACGGGCATGCATTTCGTGACATGACCACGGGCATGCATTTCGTGACATGACCACGGGCATGCATTTCGTGACATGGGGGGCATGCATTTGGTGACATGACCACGGGCATGCATTTTGTGACATGACCACGGGCATGCATTTCGGTGATATGGCCCACGGGCATGCATTTCGTGACATGACCACGGGCATGCATTTCGTGACATGACCATGGGCATGCATTTCGTGACATGACCACGGGCATGCATTTCGTGACATGACCACGGGCATGCATTCCATGAAATGACCACGGGCATGCATTTTTATGACATGGCCACGGGCATGCATTTGTGACATGACCATGGGCATGCATTTCGTGACATGACCACGGGCATGCATTTCGTGACATGACCACGGGCATGCATTCAGTGACATGACCACGGGCATGCATTTCGTGACATGACCCACGGGCATGCATTTCATGACATGGACCACGGGCATGCATTTCGTGATATGACCACGGGCATGCATTTTGTGACATGGCCACGGGCATGCATTCTGTGACATGACCACGGGCATGCATTTCGTGACATGACCACCACGGGCATGCATTCAGTGACATGACCACAGGCATGCATTTCTGTGACATGACCACGGCATGCATTTTCGTGACATGACCACTGGCATGCATTTTGTGATATGACCACGGGCATGCATTTCATGACATGAATCGTGACATGGGCATGCATTTCGTTTATGGCCATGGGCATGCATTTTGTGACATGACCACGGGCATGCATTTCGTGACATGGCCACGGGCATGCATTTCGTGACATGACCACGGGCATGCATTTTGTGACATGGCCACGGGCATGCATTTCGTGTGACATGACCACGGGCATGCATTTTCGTGACATGGCCACGGGCATGCATTTTGTGACATGGCCACGGGCATGCATTTCGTGACATGGCCACAGGAATGCATTTCGTGACATGACCACGGGCATTATTTATTAGTGACATTTAGGGCATGCATTTATGACATGACTTACAGAGACTATGGGTTTGTGAACTATGCATCACGGGCAGAGTCACTTACAAATACGTCTCACCCGAAAGACAGAGCCTAAGGAGGTTAAGTGACTTGCTCAGGGTCACACAATGAGTCAGTGGCTGAGGTGGGATTTGAAGGGGCAGGGGATTTCCTGTTTATAAGCCCTTTTCTTTAAACACTATACCACATGGCCACGGGCAGCATTTCGTAACACAACCACGGGCAGCATTTCGTGACATGGCCACGGGCATGCATTTTGTGACATGGTCTTGGGCATGCATTTCGTGACATGGCCACGGGCATGCATTTCGTGACATGACCACTGGCATGCATTTGGGACATGACCACGGGCATGCATTCCGTGACATGACCACGGGCATGCATTTCGTGACATGACCACAGGCATGAATTTTGTGACATGGCCACTGGCATGCATTTCATGACATGGCCTCGGGCATGCATTTCGTGATATGGCCATGGGCATGCATTTCGTGATATGGCCACGGGCATGCATTCAGTGACATGACCACAGGCATGCATTCTGTGACATGACCACGGGCATGCATTTCGTGACATGACCACGGGACCACGGGCATTTTGTGACATGACCACGGGCATGCATTTCGTGATGACCATGGCATGCATTTCGTGACATGACCACGGGCATGCACATGAACCAGGGCATGCATTTCGTGACATGGCCACGGGCATGCATTTCGTGACATGACCACGGGCATGCATTTGTGACATGACCACGGGCATGCATTTTGTGACATGGCCACGGGCATGCATTTCGTGACATGACCACGGGCATGCATTTCGTGACATGGCCACGGGCATGCATTTTTGTGACATGACCACGGGCATGCATTTTGTGACATGACCACGGGCATGCATTTCGTGACATGGCCACGGCATGCATTTCGTGACATGGCCACGGGCATGCATTTCATGACATTGACCACGGGCATGCATTTCGTGACATGGCCACAGGAATGCATTTTGTGACATGACCACGGGCATTATTATTAGTTAATTTAGCAGAGATCTTTATCCAAGGTGACTTACAGAGACTAGGGGTGTGAACTATGCATCAGCTGCAGAGTCACTTACAAAATATGTCTCACCCAAAAAAGACAGAGCCTAAGGAGTTTAAGTGACTTGCTCAGGGTCACACAATGAGTCAGTGGCTGAGGTGGGATTTGAACAGGGACCTCCTGGTTATAAGCCGTGACATTTCTTTAAACACTATACCACATGGCCACGGGCAGCATTTCGGAACACGACCACGGGCAGCATTTCGTGACATGGCCACGGGCATGCATTTTGTGACATGGTCTTGTGCATGTATTTCGTGACATGGCCACGGGCATGCATTCAGTGACATGACCACAGGCATGCATTCTGTTACATGACCACGGGCATGCATTTCATGACATGACCAAGGGCATTCATTTCGTGACATGACCACGGGCAGGATTTCGTGACATGGCCATGGGCATGCATTTCGTGACATGACCCGGGCATGCATTTCGTGATATGGCCATGGGCATGCATTTTGTGACATGACCACGGGCATGCATTTCAGTGACATGGCCACGTGACATGTGACATGGCCACGGCATGCATTTCGTGACATGGCCACGGGCATGCATTTCGTGACATGACCACGGGCATGCATTTCGTGACATGACCACGGGCATGCATTTCATGACATGGCCACGGGCATGCATTTCGTGACATGACCACGGGCATGCATTTCGTGACATGACCACAGGCATGCATTTCGTGACATGGCCACTGGCATGCATTTTGTGACATGACCACGGGCATGCATTTTGTGACATGACCATGGGCATGCATTTCGTGACATGGCCACGGGCATGCATTTTGTGACATGACCATGGGCATGCATTTTGTGACATGACCACGGGCATGCATTTCGTGACATGGCCACAGGCATGCATTTTGTGACATGACCACTGGCATGCATTTCGTGACATGGCCACATGGCAACATTTCGTGACATGACCACGGGCATGCATTTCGTGATATGGCCACGGGCATGCATTTTTCGTGACATGACCATGGGGCATGCATTTCGTGACATGACCACGGGCATGCATTTGTGACATGAACACGGGCATGCATTTTGTGACATGACCACGGGCATGCATTTTCGTGACATGACCAGGGGCATGCATTTGTAACATGACCACGGGCATGCATTTCGTGATATGGCCACGGGCATGCATTTCGTGACATGGCCACGGGCATGCATTTCGTGACATGACCACGGGCAAGCATTTCGTGACATGACCACGGGGCATTTTGTGATTTCACGGACATGGGCCACGGGCATGCATTCCGTGACATGACCACAGGCATGCATTTTGTGACATGGCCACGGGCATGCATTTGTGACATGACCATGGGCATGCATTTTGTAACATGACCACGGGCATGCAGACAGAGACATGACCACGGGCATGCATTTCGTGACATGACCACGGGCATGCATTTCGTGACATGGCCACTGGCATGCATTTCGTGATATAGCCACGGGCATGCATTTCGTGAAATGGCCACGGGCATGCATTTTCGTGACATGACCACGGGGGCATGCATTCGTGACATGGCCACGGGCATGCATTTTGTGACATGACCACATTCATGCATTTCTGGCATGCAAGTGGTCCCAGGGGCATGCATTTCGTGACATGGCCACGGGCATGCATTTCGTGACATGACCACGGGCATGCATTTCGTGACATGACCACGGGCATGCATTCAGTGACATGACCACGGGCATGCATTTCGTGACATGACCACGGGCATGCATTTCGTGACATGACCACGGGCATGCATTTCGTGACATGACCACGGGCATGCATTTTGTGACATGGCCACGGGCATGCATTTGTGACATGACCACGGGCATGCATTTCGTGACATGACCACGGGCATGCATTCCGTGACATGACCACGGGCATGCATTCTGTGACATGACCACGGGCATGCATTTTGTGACATGACCACTGGGCAGCATTTTCATGATTGCCCCGGGCATGCATTTCGTGACATGGACCACGTGGCATGCATTTCGTGACATGGCCACGGGCATGCATTTCGTGACATGACCACGGGCATGCATTTAGTGACATGACCACGGGCATGCATTTCGGTGATATGACCACGGGCATGCATTTCATGACATGACCACGGGCATGCATTTCGTGATATGACCACGGGCATGCATTTTGTGACATGGCCACGGGCATGCATTTCGTGACATGACCACGGGCATGCATTTCGTGACATGACCACGGGCATGCATTCAGTGACATGACCACGGGCATGCATTTTCGTGACATGACCACGGGCATGCATTTCGTGACATGGCCACGGGCATGCATTTCCGTGACATGACCACGGGCATGCATTTCGTGACATGACCACGGGCATGCATTTTGTGACATGACCACGGGCATGCATTTCGTGACATGACCACGGGCATGCATTTCGGGGCATGCATTTTATGATTCATGGGCATGCATTTCGCTGACATGACCACGGGCATGCATTTTCGTGACATGGCCACGGGCATGCATTTCGTGACATGACCACGGGCATGCATTTCGTGACATGGCCACGGGCATGCATTTTGACATGGCCACGGGCATGCACAGGGACCACATGGTCAAGGCATTTTCGTGACATGGCCACGGGCATGCATTTTGTGACATGACCACGGGCATGCATTTCGTGACATGGCCACGGGCATGCATTTCGTGACATGACCTTGGGCATGCATTTCAGTGACATGACCACAGGCATGCATTCCGTGACATGACCACGGGCATGCATTCGTGACATGACCACGGGCATGCATTCGTGACATGACCACAGCATGCATTTTGTGACATGGCCATGGGCATGCATTTCTGTGACATGACCACGGGCATGCATTTCGTGACATGACCACGGGCATGCATTTCAGTGACATGACCACAGGCATGCATTTTGTGACATGACCACGGGCATGCATTTTGATGACATGACCACAGGCATGCATTCCGTGACATGACCACGGGCATGCATTTCGTGACATGACCACGGGCATGCATTTCGTGACATGGCCACGGGCATGCATTTCGTGACATGGCCACGGGCATGCATTTTGTGATATGACCACGGGCATGCATTTCATGACATGGACCACGGGCATGCATTTCGTGACATGACCACGGGCATGCATTTTGTGACATGACCACGGGCATGCATTTCGTGACATGGCCACGGGCATGCATTTTGTGACATGACCATGGGCATGCATTTTGTGACATGACCACGGGCATGCATTTCGTGACATGACCACGGGCATGCATTTCGTGACATGACCACGGGCATGCATTTTCTGATATGGCCACGGGCATGCATTTCGTGACATGACCATGGGCATGCATTTTGTGACATGGCCACGGGCATGCATTTCGTGACATGGCCACGGGCATGCATTTCGTGACATGGCCACAGGAATGCATTTCGTGACATGACATGACGGGCGGGCATTATTATTAGTTTGTTTAGCAGACGCCTTTATCCAATGTGACTTACAGCATTTAGGGTGTGAACTATGCATCAGCTGCAGAGTCACTTACAAACACGTCTCACCCGAAAAGACAGAGCCTAAGGAGGTTAAGTGACTTGACCAGGTCACACAATGAGTGACATGGCTGAGGTGGGATTTTGACATGGGGATTTGTGTTTACGGGCCCATTTTGTTTAAACACTATACCACATGACCACGGGCATGCATTTCGTAACACAACCACGGGCAGCATTTCGTGACATGGCCACGGGCATGCATTTGTGACATGGTCTTGGCATGCATTTCGTGACATGGCCACGGGCATGCATTTCGTGACATGACCACTGGCATGCATTTTGTGACATGACCACGGGCATGCATTTCGTGACATGACCACGGGCATGCATTTTGTGTGACATGACCACAGGCATGCATTTTGTGACATGTCCACTGGCATGCATTTCGTGACATGACCTCGGGCATGCATTTCGTGACATGACCATGGGCATGCATTTTGTGACATGGCCACGGGCATGCATTCAGTGACATGACCACGGGCATGCATTTGTGACATGACCACGGGCATGCATTTCGTGACATGGCCACGGGCATGCATTCCGCGTGACATGACCACGGCATGCATTTTCGTGACATGACCACGGGCATGCATTTTGACATGACCACGGGCATGCATTTTGACATGGCCACTGGCATGCATTTCGTGACATGGCCACGGGCATGCATTTCGTGACATGACCATGGCATGGCATGCATTTTGTGACATGACCACGGGCATGCATTTCGTGACATGGCCACGGGCATGCATTTCGTGACATGGCCACAGGCATGCATTTCGTGACATGGCCACGGGCATGCATTATTGATTACGGGCATGCATTTAGCGTGACATGGCCTTTATCCAAGGTGATATGGCCACGGGACTAGCATTTGTGAACTGGCCATCAGCATGCATTTCACGTGACAAATACGGGCAGCACCCAAAAGATGAGCACGGGAGGTTAAGTGACATTGCCAGGGTCACACAATGAGACAGTGGCCAGGTGGCATGCATTTGAACAGGGGACCTCCTGGTTATATGCCCTTTTCTTTAAACACTATACCACATGGCCACGGGCAGCATTTTGTAACATGACCACGGGCATGCATTTTGTGACATGGCCACGGGCATGCATTTTGTGACATGGTCTTGGGCATGCATTTCGTGACATGGCCATGGGCATGCATTTTGTGACATGACCACGGGCATGCATTTCCACGGTGACATGACCACGGGCATGCATTTTGTGACATGACCACGGGCATGCATTTCATGACATGACCACGGGCATGCATTTCATGACATGGCCACGGGCATGCATTTCGTGACATGGCCACGGGCATGCATTTTCGTGACATGACCACGGGCATGCATTTCGTGACATGACCAAGGGCATGCATTTCGTGACATGACCACGGGCATGCATTTTGTGACATGACCATGGGGCATGCATTTCGTGACATGACCACGGGCATGCATTTCGTGATGACCATGGGCATGCATTTCGTGACATGACGGGCATGCATTTCGTGACATGACCATGGGCATGCATTTGTGACATGACCACGGGCATGCATTTGTGATATGACCACGGGCATGCATTTTGTGATATGGCCACGGGCATGCATTTGTGATATGACCACGGGCATGCATTTTTGTGACATGGCCACTGGCATGCATTTACGTGATATGGCCACGGGCATGCATTTCATGACATGACCACGGGAATGCATTTTGTTTATGGCCATGGGCATGCATTTCGTGACATGACCACGGGCATGCATTTCGTGGCATGGCCACGGGCAAGCATTTCGTGACATGACCACGGGCATGCATTTTGTGTCATGGCCACGGGCATGCATTTCGTGAATTGGCCACGGGCATGCATTTCGTGACATGACCACGGGCATGCATTTCATGACATGACCACGGGCATGCATTTCGTGTGACATGGCCACAGGAATGCATTTCGTGACATGACCACGGGCATTATTATTAGTTTGTTTAGCAGACGCCTTTATCCAAGGTGACTTACAGAGACTAGGGTGTGTGAACTATGCATCAGCTGCAGAGTCACTTACAAATACGCCCTCACCAGCAAAGACAGAGCCTAAGGAGGTTAAGTGACTTGCTCAGGGTCACAATGAGTCAGTGGCTGAGGTGGGATTTGTGGGGGGACCTCCTGGTTATAAGCCATTTTCTTTAAACACTATACCACATGGCCACAGGCATGCATTTTCGAATATGACCCGGGCAGCATTTTCGTGACATGGCCACGGGCATGCATTTTGTGACATGGTCTTGTGCATGTATTTCGTGACATGACCACGGGCATGCATTCAGTGACATGACCACAGGCATGCATTCTGTTAC
>JAHFZB010000727.1:0-17500 GCA_036884735.1 Huso huso
TTTTTTTTTTTTATGTATTGTTTCACAGTCATGATAAATATAATACTGCTTTATACTGGTGAGAAAGTCATTTAAACTTCTCTTCAAACCTGTGTTTTTTATCTGACAGTCTGCTTGCTTGATCAGAGTTCAGAGCTGCTCTTCAGTTCTAGCTGAGCTGTCAGAAGCATTGCATTGTGAATCGACAGTCTCATTATAAGATTCACAGTCTCAGCATGCCTCTGCAATCTGCCGGGTTGGCGAGGTACGCTGGGAGCTGTAGTTCTTATGCTGCTGGAATTGTAATAGTATAAATCATGGAATGTCCCATTTGAATTGTCTTTATTTATCTCGGGTGCTACTTGGTGGCTGATGAACTTGAACACAACACCCCTCCCCTCCTCTCCCTCCTCTCCCTCCTCTCCCCTTCCCTCCTCTCCTCAGTCTTGTCTATAGTGGCCTCGATCCTCCCAGACCTGATCTCCCAGACAGGCCTATGCTCACCACACCCCTCCAGGGCTATGTGCAACCAATCACCCATCCAGCAGGCGTGGGCGGGCCTGTCTGGTGGAGCTCTGGGTGAGTGGGTGGCTTTGTGGCTGCACTGGGAGTGGGAGAATTTATTATATTGTATTGTGAATCTTGTACAGCCCTGGCTAGACTATAGTCTCAGGCATGCCTCAGACCTCAGCGGCCATGATCGAGGATGCTGAGCTGTAGTCTCCACAGAGTTCCTGGCTGTGGTCCTACTCACAACACAAATCAGCTGCCCACCCATTATTTATATTATGGATAGCCACCATCTAGGCAGCACAGCCAAGTACTGCTAGTGTAATCAATCCGATGACAATAACCTCCTCTCTCCTCCCCATCCTCCTCCTCTGCCTCCTCTCCCCTCCTCCCTCCTCCTCCTTCTCTCCTCCTCTCTCCTCTCTCCTCTGTCTATATCCCAGGCCCTCTGTCTGTTTGAGATCGGCCCACCATGCTGTCCAGGTTCCTGATGCCCCAGATGAATCCTATTTCAGCCCCTCGAGTCCAGGGGTCCCCAGCCTGGCCCTCTTGTCTCCTCCCTGTTCTCCCAGTTCAGAACCCCCTCCTGGCAACCAGTAAGATCATTTGTTTTTAATATGTTTTACCAGGACCTCTCTCAGGCTAGCATAAGCGTTGCTGTATTGTTTTTACACAAGCTTCCTATGTTTTACCATTAATTCCTCTGTGTTTATAATGTTTCTATGTTTTACTGACCTCTCCAGTTTATAATGTTTCCTATGCTTTTACCATCTTCTGTGCTTTATAATGCTTCCCTTGTGCTTTACCAGACCTCTCTGTGCTTTTATAATGCTTCCTGTGCTTTACTCTCAGACCTCTCTGTGTTTTACAATGCTTCCCATGCTTTTACCAGACCTCCTTCTGTGCTTTTACACGCTTCCCCATGTTTCACCACACCTCTGTGCTTTACAATGCCCCCATGCCTTTGACCACACCTCCGTGCTTTACAATGCTCCCTGTTTCACCAGATCTCCCAGTTTATAATGCTCCCCATGTTTTCACCACACCTCCTGTGCTTTACAACGCTCCCCAGTTTTCACCAGATCTCCTGTGCTTACAACGTTCTGTGTTTGATCAGACCTCTGTGTTTTAATGCTTCCCTATGTTTTGACTAGACCTCTCCTGTGCTTTACAATGCTTCCTATGTTTTACTAACACCTCTGTGCTTTATATAATGCTTCCTGTGTTTTACCAGACCTCTCAGGCTTTTACACGCCTTATGTTTTACTAGACTCTCTGTGCGTATAATGCTTCCCTATGTTTTTACCAGACCTTCTGTGTTTTATACCGCTTCCCTATGCTTTTACCAGACCTCCTCTGTGCTTTTATACGCTTCCTATGCTTTACTCAGACCTCTCTAGGCTTTTTATAACGTTTCCCATGTTTTACCACAACTTCCTGTGCTTTATAATGCCCCTGTGTTTTACCTCAGACCTCTGTGCTTTATAACGTTCCCCAGGCTTTAATCAGGACCTCTCCAGGCTTTTACAATGCTCCCATGTTTTCACCAGGACCCTCCAGGCTTTACAATGCTTCCCCATGCTTCACCATTAACCTCCAGGCTTTACAATGCTCCCCCAGTTTTCACCAGGACCCTCTGTGCCCCACCATGCCTTTATGCTCTATCACACCCCTATATGGTTAACACCTGTTTTAATTATGTTTTACTGTAGACGACCATAACTGTCCCACGATCACTTTGAACTGTAAACCAATCTCTTTAACCCTCCTCCTCCTCCTCCATCCTCCCTCCCTCCTCCCTCCTCCTCCCTCCCTCTCCTCCCCTCCCTCCTCTCCTCTCCTCTCCTCCTCTTCTCCTTCTCTCCTCTCCTCTCCTCTCCTCTCTCCCTCTCTCTCTCCTCTCCCTCTCTCCTCCCCTCCCCTCCTCCTCTCCCTCCCTCCTCTCTCCTCCCTCCTCTCTCCCCTCTCCCTCTCTCCTCCTCTCCCTCTCCTCTCTTCCTTCCTCTCCTCTCCCTCCTCCTCTCTCCTCTCTCTCTCCTCCCTCCTCTCTTCCTCTCCTCTCTCTCCTCCTCCTCTCCCTCTATCCCTCCTCCCTCCTCTCCCTCCTCCTCTCTCCTCTCCCTCTCCCCTCCTCCTCCTCTCCTCTCTCCCCTCCTCTCTCCTCTCCCTCCTCTCCTCCTCTCCTCTCCTCTCCCTCCCTCCTCCTCTCCTCCTCCTCCTCTCCTCCCTCCTCTCCTCCTCCTCCTCCTCTCCTCTCCTCCTCCTCTCCTCCTCCTCTCTCCTCTCTCCTCTCTCCTCTCCTCTCTTTCTCTCTCTCTCTCCCTCCTCCCCTCTCCTCTCCCCTCTCCTCTCTCTCCCTCTCTCTCCTCTCTCCTCCTCCTCTCTCCTCTCTCCTCTCTCTCTCTCTCTCTCCAGCTCCAGCTGAACCTTTATCCTTGGAGCTCTGCCAGGCTCTACCTTTCCTTCCGGCCCTCTCAGCCCATCAGCACTGCCTCCTTCAGTGGGCGGAGCCCAGGGGGTGACTCGTCGCTCTCCTCCAGGACCACGCCCGCTTCCAGCCCTGGCCCAACGGCCTCCTGTCCTCACCATGACTCTGTCTATATCAAACGTCTACTGCTGTTCCTCTGCCCTGGTTCGACCGCCTGTCCTCCCAGGTCCTGCTTACTGGGGTCCCAGGACCCCCGTCGGCCTCCCACTCCACCCTCCCCCGGCCCCCAGGCACCGGCTCGACTAGTTAATCTGCCTCCTCCCAGTTGCAAGACCAGTCGTCTCATTCTACAACGCCCAGGTTCTCCAGCGCTCGCCCCCCACCCTCCCCGCCCAGCTCCGGGCGACGAGAGGGCCATGCCCAGGGTGGAGTGTGTGTGTGTGTGTGTGTGTGTGTGTGTGTGATCATGAGTGTGTCCCAGTGTGTGTGTGTGTGTGTGTGTGCGTGTGTCTCAGTGTGTGTGTGTGTGTGTGTGTGTGTGTTCAGGTGCGCCAGGTCCCCAGTGTGTGTGTGTGCATGTGTGTGTGTGTGTCAGTGTCTGTGTGTGTGTCAGTGTGTGTGTGTGTGTGCGTGTGTGTGTGTGTGTGTGTGTGTCTCAGTGTGTGTGTGTGTGTGTGTGTGTGTCTCAGTGTGTGTGTGTGTCTGTGTGTGTGTCAGTGTGTGTCAGTGTGTGTGTGTCTCAGCAGTGTGTGTGTGTGTGCGGTGTGTGTGTGTGTGTGTCAGAGTGTGTGTGTGTTCGGATCTGTCTGTGTGTGTGTCTCAGTGTGTGTGTCTCAGGAGAGAGAGTGCGCGGAGTGAGAGTGTCTCAGTGAGTAGCTAGTGTGATAGATAGACACAGTGTGTGTGTCTCAGTGGAGGTGTGTCTCAGATAGATAGAGAGTGTGATCCAGTGAGAGAGATAGATAGATAGGAGATAGATAGAGAGATAGATAGAGAGACACAGATAGATAGATAGAGAGAATATAGAAACAGTACCAAACAAATGATTTAGAGATGACACTTGAGAGAATATCCCTCCAGGGAAAAATCCTCCTCAGATTTATTTCCCTCCCCTCCCCTCCTCCCCCTCCTCCTCCCTCCCTCCTCCCTCCCTCTCCTCCTCCCTCCCTCCTCCTCTCCCCCTCCCCTCCCTCTCCCTCCCCCTCTCCTCCCTCCTCCCCTCCCTCTCCCCCCCTCTCCCGTCCTCTCCTCCCCCTCACTTGAGGACAGGACAGTGTGATCAAACACTACCAGCCCCTCCCCCTCAGCGGTGACCGCCTCCCACTCCTGCACTTGCTACCTGGGCTGCGCGCCACCAGCTATGGCAGATGGCAGCAGGCCTTGACACACCAGCACCAACAGCAGCAGCGGCAGCAGCAGCAGCAGCAGCAGCACCAGCAGCAACACTCCACACCCATTATCACCAGCATCACCCACCCAGCCTGGAGCTGCAGTCCCCTGACCCGACCACAGCCCCCCTGGGGCGCTAAGCGGTGCCGGGCGCTGAGAAGCCGAACCAGAGCAGAACAGCAAAAAGCAAGGATAATGACCCATCATCCAGCAGATCGGCTACGCGCCTAGCAGCAGCTCCACGTCAGCCTGTCTCTGGGGGAGGGGGCGGGTCTGCAGGCTGGGCATGGGCTCGAGCTGGGGCAGGCTCCTGAGCGGTTATTCCACTTCCTCCTGGTTCCTCCTCTTCCTCCGTCCTCCCTCCTTCGCCCTCCTTCAATTCCAGGCAGACCCCTAACCCCCACCACCCCTCATTTTCCTCCGCCCCTCCAGTTCCGCGGCCCTCCTCCCTCTTCAACCGCCTCTTCCTCCCTCTACCTCCACACCTCCTCTTCCTCCTCCTCCTGCCCCTCCCTCCTTCTTCCTCGTCCACAACAGGAGCATGATCCCCGCCTCAGCTCCAGCCACACCCCCGCCCCCGCCCTCCCACCACCACTCAGAACCAGCACCAGCACCAGCACCAGCAGACCCAAGGAGGACCGCTCATATTCCCGGGCTAGGGGCCTCCCAACGCGCCTCCTCCTCCCAACAGCACGGGTTACGGACCAGCGGGGTTCAACTCTAGGCTCAGGATCTGAGCGGTGGGCTGCCCTCCTCCTCTCTGCAGGGGCCAGCGGAGGGGTCGTCTGCCAGCCAGAAGGCTTACCTGATGGGTTTCTGGTCCGACGGTTTACGGATGCAGTCGACTCTGCTCAGGGCGGTTACGCCCTCCGGCTTCCTCCTCCTCCGCTTCCTCCGCCTCCTCACACCGGGCTCTGGGAGACGGAGCCCTTCCTGGTTATTCCGACACCCCCGGCCCTGGTGCTGGTTCGCGCACTTCCCACCTGACCCAGCCCCTCCCCTTCCGGGTTCGACCCACGGGGATCGTCCGCCTGGTCTATGTGGTCTCCCCCGCACGCCTCCTCCTCAGCCCGCCCGCACCCCAACACCTCCTCCGTCCTTCCCCTCCTTCTGCTCTCCCCTCAGCAAGGTCTGTCGTCAATGACCCAGAGGGGTCCCCAACCTACTCACCACCCGCTTCTCCGCCTCTCCTCCGCCTCCACCACCACTGCCTCCTCCTCTTCCTCTGTGAAACTCAAGCCAGGCAGGCAGTGACAGGGTGGAAGATGACGAAGAAAGGAAGAAAAGAAGAAGAAAGAAGCCGATTTTCTTGATCAGCACCTCTCACTCCAGTCATGGGGAGCCTGCTTGAGACCAGCCGACCAATGGGATGCAGGAGGGTGACAGGGGCAGATCCTGGAAGGGCTGGTCTGAATGGGGAGAAAGGTTCCCCGGCCACCTGCAGGCGTGATCCGGACCAGCCCTGGCGGCAGGGGAGACAGGCGGCGGCAGATCCGGAGACCCTTCCTGGAGGCGCGCCGAGGACGTCTGATGAAGGGAGGCTGGCGGAGGAAGGAGGCAGGCGACCACAAGAAGAAGGATCCCATGAGGGCTCTGATGCCCCCATGCTCTGCAGCACTAGCTACTGCACCCCTCCACCACCCCCACCAGCCCCACCACCCCTTCCTCCCAGCAGGACCCCTCGGCTGGGTGCTGCATTACAACCGGGGGGACTTTCTGCTCTTCCTCCCTCCGGGATCGTGGAGTCCTCCTCTTCGTGGCACCCCCTAACTCCTCCTCCTCCCCTCTTCCGTCCTCCGCCCGCCCCTTCCTCCCCGCCCCCTCCCTCCCCTCCCCCTGTCGGCCTCCTCCTCCCACGCTAGGGACAGAGAAGCCAGTCCAAGCAGGAACAACTCCATGGGAAAGCCCCTGGGACACCCTTCCTCCTCCTCCTCCTCCTCCTCCTCCTCTTCCTCTTCAGCTCTGACCCGGCAAGGGAAAGCGAGCGACTCCTCCCGTCCCTCCCAGCAGCAGCAGCAAACCCGAGGAACCCATTATTAATAACAACAGCAACAACAACAACAATAATAATACCAACAGCGGCAGCTTGTCAGCGAGCTCCTGCACTCTGTTCTGACTCTCACACCACGGACGCTGAAGCTCCCCTCGGCCCCCCAGGACAGGAAGACCCACCGCCCTGGACCAGCTTGGCCCTCAAAGCTCTTCCCACCACCTGATGCAGGCAGGGAGCTGGGAGGCGGAGGCGGGGAGACAACCTAATCACTCCCGGTCTCTCAGCTCAGCTCAGCTCCACCACTCCCGAAGCTGGAGGCTCATCTCGGGCTCAGTGGAGTGGAACAGCTGCTGGAGATTTCCGGGAGCAGGGAGGGGTGAGGTGAAGGGGAGGGGTCCCACCCCAGCAGCAGCAGCAGCAGCAGCAGCACAGACCCCCTCCCTGAACAGCAGCACCCAAAACTTTCTCCATTCCCATCACCTCCACCCACCCTCCTCACCTGTCTCCAGAGCTCCCTCAAGCGGTCCTCCCAGCAGGCAGGCATCCAGACTTTTTAGGGGACCCGAGGCTCGGTTTTAGAGGGGCAGCAACTGCTCCACCCCCCCACCCCACCCTCATCCCCCTGCCCCACCCAACCCCAAATGCAGCGATCCGTCAGCAACTCATGCAGTCTCACCACCAGCAACACCAGCTTCAAAACCATCACCCGCCCGGCAGGAGGCGGGGAGGGAGGGGAGGGGAGGGAACAGCAGGGGTCTGAGGAACCCGGGACCCAGGATCAGAGGAACCAGTTGGATCCCGGTATGAAGGAGCACCAATTCCACCCCCGAAAGCCCTGCGGCTGCCAAGCAGCAGAGGTGGAGTCTGACTTCCATGCTTCCCCGGACTCTCTGCTCCGGGAGGAGGTAGATGGAGGAGGCACTCCTTCTTCCCGGGATGGACGAGATGTTCTGCGGGAGGAGTACCCCAAAGCGGCGGAGGGAGGAGCCAGCGGCTCGGGTCGGCAGAAGAAGAAGCAGCCCAGGAGGCGGGGCTGGATCAGGTGAAATGGGGTCTCGACATGATGGGACACCCGACAGCCACCAGGACGGGGGGGTGGGGCTCCCTATTGCCAGAGCCTGACTAAGTCCACCACCAGCACCCCCACCCCCACCCCCACCCCCACGATCTCCCTTCACCTGGAAATGGGCCAAGCCCAGCAGGGCTGGAGTCCCACAGTCAACACCCGACAGCTGGGGCTGATCCACTTGTGAGCGGCCTCCGCTTCCTCCCTGGGTTTGGGAGGAGGAGGACCACCAGTGCCAAAGCACCACTTGGGCCCCCTCTCCTCTTCCCCCCCTCCCAATCACCCCCAGCCCGGGACTCACCTCTCCCATCTTCTGCTCTCGCGTCCCAGAAGCTTTTGAGAAAAGCGGGTTCCTTTCACCCTGCTGCGGCGGGACCCCAGAAAACCTGGGGGGTGGGGGACCTGCCGCAGCAGCAGCAGCAGCAGCAGCAGCAGGAGGCGGGGAGAAGCGAATGCGCCCAGGAATGCAGATTGGAGGCGATGTGAGGACAAAGCCGGCGCCCCAGCGGACATTAAACTCCAACAGCAGAAATTTTACAGGACCCATCTTTGCCCGATTTGATCTCAAGTTGCAGGAAAGCGGAGGAGGGGGTTCAGGGGTTTTGAAACCCCCTGCTGGATCTGGATTCTGGTTACCACCTTCCTGGCCCCCACCCTCCTCCACCACCCTCTTTCCTCTCATGGGAGGAGGGAGGAAGGGCGGAAACCCACCAAGCGAGAAAGAGGGAGGGACCTCCGGCCCAGCAGACGCCCCGGATCAGACCCTCCCGACCGGGTTCCACCAGAGGCGGCCGGGCAACGGGGCGGGCCGAGGGAGGAACCCCTGGACGCAGGGGGAGGAGGAATGACGGAGGAGACAAGGATGGAGACCTGAAACCCGACACAGGAGGATCTGAGGAGAGGAGAGGAGGAGGAGGATGCCAATGATGATGATGAGGATGATGAACGATGAGATGATGATGATCTGATGATGATGAGACGATGATGAGATGAGGATGAGGATGATGATGACCATGAGATGATGATGAGTGAGGACATGATGTGAGTGACAGAGAGAGAAGAGGGCTGAGAGAGCTGATGGGAGGAGGATGGACGAGTGGAGTGATGAGGAGGAGGATGAGGCAGGAGAGGGATAGGATGGAGGGGTGTGAGAGGAAGGAAAGAGGGATGGATGAGGGATGAATGGATGGGAGGTGTGAATACCTTGAGATGGATGGTGTGAGGGGTGTGCCTGTGTGCAAGGAAGGAGGGAGGGATGGAGGGTGTGATAAGGTTGAGGATATCTCTTGCCTGTGTTTTGCAGGAGGCAGGGAGGAGGATCATTCAGGGGATGGGATGTCTCCTAGCCATTTTAACCATTCTGACTTTGATGTTTCATATATCTCTCTCTCTTCTCCTCTCTCATCTATATATCTCCTATATATATCCCTCACCCCTCCCTCTATATATATATATATCCTATATATATATATCTATCTCTCCTCATATCTGATCTCCTCTCTCTCTCCTATATATATATCCCTATATCTCTATATATATCTCTCTCTCCTCTCTCTTCTCTCCTCACAGATGAAACTAGCCTCTCTCGGATCTCGGTCAGCTCTCCCACTCTCCCTACATCCCCTTTCAGCAGCAGCAGACCCCCCTTCACCCACCCGACCCCCCCCCATGGGTTGAGGGCCCACCTCCCGACACCTGGGGGGCCACAGCCAGGGCGGGCAGAACCACGAGCAAATCGGCAGAGGTTGTTGTTGTCTGTGTGATATACGTATTGATGATATTGTGTGTGTGTATTGTGTGTGTGTATTATTGTGTGTGTGTGTGTGTGTGTGTGTGTGTTGTGTTTTGGTGTGTGTGTGTGTGTTTATATGTGTGTGTGTTTATGGGTTTGTGTTTCTCTCACCTTTATCGTGATTTATGATCTTATTCGTTACCCTTGTAAAATATATATATATATCTCTATATACTTTATAATATCTCTCCTCTCCTCTCTCCTCTATATATATATATATCCTCTCTCCTATATATATCTCCTATATCCTCTATCTAAATCCTCTATATATATATATATATCCTCTCTCATATCCTCTCTCCTCTCTATATCTATATATATATATATCCTCTAAACTATCTCCTATCTCCTCTCTCTCCTCTCTCCTCTCTCTCTCCTCTCTCTCTCATCATCTCCCTCTCTTCTCTAAATCTCTCATATATCCTCTTTCTATTTTATATATCTCCTCTCTCCTCTCCTTAATAATATCTCTCCTCTCTATATATCTCTCTCTCTCTCCTCTCCTCCTCTCCTAATCTCTCCTCTCCTCTCTATAATATCTAATCTCTTCTCCTCTCCTCTAATAATCTCTCCTATAATTCTCTAAATCTATGTACTTCTTAATATCCTCTCTATCCCCTCTCCTCCTAATAATAATCTCCTCCTCTCTAATATCTCCTAATCCTCTGTTTCTCCTCTATCTATAAATAATAATAAATATGTAAATATCTCAATATATATTAAATATCCTCTCTCTAATAATCTCTAATAATATGTATCCCTCTCCTCTCTCTCCTCTCTTATCTCTCTCTCCATTAATAATCCTATGTATAGGTGCAGGTAATAATATTAAATATATGCAGATAAATCCAGTTAATAAATATATCCTGGACTTCTTGAAATAATAAAATGTAATAATACCAACAGCAACCCCATCATCTCTGATAGCGGGAACCCGGGTTCGGAAACAGCCGGGATGAGTCAGGTTCGTGGGCTGGGTTGGGCTTGGCGGGGAATCGGGAGCGGCTGGGCGCCGGCGGATGATGAGAAATAAAACCTGGGACCGGTTGCCCAGTTCGAGGCTGGGGAGGAAGACTCCAGATGAGGAACAGGATCTGCAGCTGGCATCTGAGGAACCCTCTGCCATCTCTGGTCAGGTGAGAAGACTCGATCCCCCGAACCAGGATCTGCAGAAGAGCATCTCCTCTGCCATCTCAAAGCCCCTGGCAGAGACCCACGCCCCCCAGCGCCACTGGCCCCCCGCCCCCCCCAGGCATCGCGCCCCCCGACCCGACCCGCCCCCCAGCAGCCAACTGCGTGGAGGCCAGCCACAGCCCAGCTTCTGCCAGCCCGCCAGAACTTCTGGGATCCCAGCATCCTGCTGAGGCTGACAATGCTGGGGCATGCTGGGAGCTGTAGTTTGCACACATCCCCCATTCTGTCTCTCTCTCTCTATCAGTGTTGTACTGTAGCCAAACCTGTCTGTGTGAAGAACTACAGCTCCCAGCGTCCCTCGCTGTTAACGTTAGTGCTGAGGCATGCTGGGAGCTGTAGTTTGTACACATCCCCCATTCTGTCTCTCTCTCTCTATCAGTGTTGTACTGTAGCCAAACCTGTCTGTGTGAAGAACTACAGCTCCCAGCATCCCTCGCTGTTAACGTTAGTGCTGAGGCATGCTGGGAGCTGTAGTTTACATGCCAATTCTCTCTTGGTCGAGTTTAACAGAGTTCTCCCCTCCTCTCATCTCCACCACAGAGCCCGGAGAGGAACTGGGGGAGGCAACGCCGACACTGGGGCGATGGAGCCAGACTTTCAGACGGGACTGTGGGGGGACCCCCAGGGGAACACCGTCCGGGCCCCAAAACCAGCCGTCTTGACCGGAAACAAGCTGTGGAGGAACAGCCAGCCTCACACAGGCAACCTGCCCAGGAGAGAAGCTGGAGGGGAGCAGGCAGGCTGGGCCAGGCCTCCCTGCCTCTTCCTCCTCCTCCTCCTCCATCCTCCTCCTCCCTCCTCTCCTCTCCTCTCCTCCCTCTCCTCCTCCTCCTCCTCCTCTCAGTGCTCCCCTCTCCCGGGACCCCGAGGGAGGGTTCAAGGCCCCCTTCACCTGGCCAGGGAAGCAGGGGCGGCGATCTGCGGGGAGTTGAAAGAGGAAAGAGGAAGGGAAAGAAGGAAGGGGAGGGGGGAGGGCGTCTTCAGAGAGAGAGGAGGCGAGGTTAGGTGGTGAGGTGGAGGGACATTCCAGACACTGAAGGTGAGGGAGGAGCGAGGGGGGAGGAAGAGAGAGGAAGTGGAGGATGGAGGAGGAGGAAAAGAGGGAGGAAGAGAGAGGGTGGGATAGGATGTATATAGGCAAAGAGTGATGTGGACAGGGAGAAAAAGGACATCCCAGCACACCTCACCCTTGGGATAGGATGTATGGATGCATGCTGGGAGCTGTGGTTCTTTATGCTGTCAGGAGCCATTAACAGGTTTGACCCTAACTCTCTTCCTGCCCTCTTTCCCTCTCCTCTCTCCTCTAGTTCTTCCTCTTGAGCCCCTCTCATTTCTCCTCTCCCTCTCCTCTTCCCTCTCCTCTCTCTCCTCCTCTCTCTCCTCTCCCTCATCTCTCCTCTCCCCTCTCCTCTCCCCTCTCCTCTTCTCTCTCTCTCTCCTCTCTCTCTCACTCTCTCCTCTCCTCTCTCCTCTCTCTCTCTCTCTCTCTCTCCTCTCTCTCTCCTGCTCTCTCTCTCCTCCTCTCCTCCTCTCTCTCCTCTCTCTCTCTCTCCTCTCCTCTCCTCTCCTCTCTCTCCTCTCCTAGCTGGCTCTGCCAGCTGGCGGGAGCCTCCTCCCTATCTGGAGGTGCAAGCTCTCTGCTTCAGAAATTCAGTCCGGAGATCAAGGCGGGCGGCGACGGTTCTGTGCCACGAGCAATGTAAGTGACAGGGGCACGCCCCTGCGAGCCCCCCCACACACACTGCAGCGCGGGGAGGAGGAGGAGGAGGAGGGAGGAACAACTTGACAACGCGTGGAGCCAAAAGGCAGAAGCAGAGAGAGAAACAGAGAGAAGAGACAAAACATTGAGGAGGAAATGGAGGCTGAGGGAAATTAGAACTACAGCTCCCAGCATGCTGTGGCGCCGGCGGTAATGGCGAGGCATGCTGGGAGCTGTAGTATTCTTCATAACCCGTTTACAAACCCAGGTTTTGACTATAATCAACACAGTTTGCTGGAGGAGGTTTGTGTTTGTGTGTGTGTGTGTGTTTACTGCTGGAAGAAGAACTACAGCTCCCAGCATGCCTCATTGTTGCATAGGAGCTGGAGCATGCTGGGAGCTGTGAGACCCCAACACTACTGTCAACCAGTAGATCAGGTGTGACTGCAGTTTATAATCAATTTAGTCGTGTGTGTAATTTTATTGTATTTAATTATCTATTTTTTCATAATTTGAGTTTTTTTAATGTATTTTCCTCTCTCTCCTCTCCCTCTCTCCTCTCCTTTCTCCTCTCCTCTCTCTCCTCTCTCTCCCTCCTCCTCTCCCTCTCCTTTCTCCCTCTCCTCCTCCTCTCTCCCCTCTCCCCTCTCTCCTCTCCTAGTATTCCTCTCTCTTCTCTTTTCAGTAAGTCTGAAACAATATTAATCTCCTCTCCTGTCCTCTCCTCCTCTCCCCTCTCTCTAATCCTCAGTAGTCCTCTCTCTCCTAGTCTCTCCTCTCTCTCCTCTGAAATCTCTCCTCTCCTTCAAAAGAAGTCTCTCTCTCCTTTCTGATAATCCTCTAATCTCTCCTCTCCTCCTCGCTCCTCTAATCTCCTCTCCCCTCTCCTCTCTAGTAAATATTAGTAATAGTCTCCCCTCTCTCCTCTCCCTCTCCCCTCTCCTCTCTCTCCCCAAAGTCCCCTCTCCTCTCCCCTCTTCCCTCCGGATAATGTATTATTTCTCTCTCTATTAATCTCTCTCCTTTCTCTCTCTTATCTCTCTCTCCTCTCCTCTCCTATTCCTCTCTCCTTTCTCCTCTCTCCTATCTATTCTCCTTTCTCTCCTCTCTCAAAAAATATTCTCCTCTCTCCTTTCTCTCCTCTCTCAAAAATGACAAAAATCCTATTCCTCTTCCTCCCTCTCCTTTCTCTCCCCTCTTATTAATCTCTAATCTCTCTCCTCTCTCTCCTCTCCTCTCCTCTCTCCTCTCTCCCCTCTCTCTCCTCTCTCAAATCTCCTATTCCCCTCTCTCATTAATCTCTCCCTATTAGTATTGATCCCCTGTGTCTCCATTATTCTCTCTCTCTATTAGTCTCTCCTCTAGTAATATCTATATCATATCTATATATATCCTAAACTCTCCTCTATATATATATCCTCTCTCCCCTCTCTTATATCATATCCTAAATATATCTCCTCTCTCCTATATATATCTCTCCTATACATAATATATATATATATATAACATATATGCATGTATTTGGGATTTTATTTTATAGATGCTATATGCATATATATATGTATATATATATATATATTCTATAAATAACGTCAATATATATATATATTTTATATATCTATATCCAAAAAACCCTGGCATCGACCACAGCAAACTCTGTGGTGGGATGTTTTTGGATACAATAATACACTGGGGGGTAGGCGGTCAATGGAATAATACACTGTGGGGTGCCATCAATACAATGGGCCACAGCAGGCTCACGATCGGGTCATTACAATAATACACTGGGGGTGCGTTAAATTACAATAATACACTGAGGGAGGTACCCGTCAATACAATAATACACTGAGGGGTACCGTCAATACAATAATACACTGAAATTACCGTCAATACAATAATACACTGAGGGGTACCGTCAATACAATAATACACTGGGGTCAATTAATACACGTCAATACACAATAATACACTGAGGGTACCGTCAATACAATAATACACTGAGGGTGCCGTCAATACAATAATACACTGAAGTACCATCACGTGCAATAATACACTGAGGGGTACGTCGATACAATAATACACTGAGGGGTACCGTCGATACAATAATACACTGAAGTACCGTCAATACAATAATACACTGGAGGGTACCGTCAATACAATAATACACACGTCAAGACACACACACACAGTGTAACATTTTAATAATATACTATTACTTATAATATAATAATAATAATAATAATAATAATAATAATAATAATAATAATATATTAATCCAGAGCATAATAATAATAATAATATTTTTATTTTTCGGGACCTTGAGTCTTCCCAAAAAGAAAGCGCCACCGTCACAAACCACGCCTCCCAGGCCGAAAAAGAAGGACCTGAGGGGAAGAGAGGAGGAGGAGGAGGAGAAGAAAGAGCCTGGGAGGAAGAGAGGAGGCCGAGGAGAGAGGAGGAAAGAACCTGGAACAAGCAGATCCACAGGAGACCTCGGAGGAGCGGACAGAGAAACCGGAGGGCTGGAGGGGAGGAGAGAGGGGGAGGGAGAGAGAAAGCAGGCCAGGCTGGAGGAAAGCCCCAGGGCTGAGGAGCCCCAAGGAGGGGAAGAGAGGAGGAGGAGGGAGGAGGAGAGAGGGAGAGCGAGGAGAGGGAGAGAGGGAGGAGGAGGAGAGGGAGAGGAGGGAGCTAGGGTTTCAGTGAAAGGAGAGGAAAAGGGCAGGGGTGGAGGCTCTGGAGGGAGTCTGTCTGTCTCTCTCTCTCAGGCCAGGCTGGCCCCCACTCCCTCTCCCCAGGGCTGAGCTCTCTCTCAAGAAGAGGGAAGAAGTCTCTGAAGGAGGTCTCCTCTCTTCCCTCTCTCCCTCTCCCTTATTAGAGCAGAGGAAGGTGAGAAAAGGAGGATAAAAGGGGAGAGGAGAGGGAGGGGAGGTGGGCTCTGTGTTAAAGTGTGTGTCTGTTTGTCTCTCTTTCTCTCTGACTCTTAAAAATCCTCTGCTTTCTCCTCTCCTTTCTCTCCTCTCTCTCTCCTCTCCTCTCTCTAGAAAAAAAATACTCTCACACACTCTCAATGTATCATAAAAATCTCCCTCTCCCTCTCCCTCTCTCCTCTCCTCTCCTCTCTCCCCTCTCCCTCTCCCCTCTCTCTATTCCTCTCCCCCCTCTCTCCTCCTCTCCTTCCCTCTCCTCTCCCACCTCTCCCTCTCCCCCTCCCTCTCTCTCTCTCTCTCTCAAAATCTCTCTCTCTCTCTCTCCTCTCTCTCTCCTCTCTCTCTCCTCTCTCCTCTCCTCTCTCTCTCTCTCTCCTCTCTCATCCTCTCCTCTCTCTCCTCTCTCTCTCCTCTCCCCTCTCCTCTCTCTCAAACACCTCTGTCTCCTCTCTCCCTCTCATCTCCTCTCTCCCTCTCTCCCTCTCCTCTCTCCTCCTCTCTCCCCCTCTCCCTCTTTCTCTCTCTCTCTCTCTCTCTCTCCCCCTCTCCTCTAGATTCTCTCTCTGAGGAGATCCCCTATGTTGGGATCTGGTCCTCTCCCCAGTCCTCTCCCCTCTCTCCTCTCCCCTTCTCTCCTCTCTCTCTCTCTCCTCTCACACACTCCTCCTCTCTCCCTCTCTAGAGACTACAGCTCTCTCTGCCTCTCTCTCCCTGACCATGGCCCCCCATGGTGGTGAGGCTGTAGATTCCCGTTCGATGAGGAGATGAAGAGACCTCTTTACGCAGCTATGTAAAGATGCTGGTCAGCACTGTGAATCGCTGGACCTGGCTATGGGACTACAGCCGAGCCTGCCTCTGACCAGCGGTGAGGCGATGAGAACTATCAGGCGTGATCCATCAAACCGTGCAGACCTCTAAACACATCATGCGATTCATCGCGATTCGCCAGATCAATCTGCTCCAGCCCTGGCTATGGGACTACAGCTCCAGCATGCCTCTGCACCAGCGGCGTGGCGAGGCATGCTGAAAACTGTAGTTCTTCTTTATGCTGGGCGGTCTCTCATATCTGCGATACAGACCTCTGATCGACACATCATGTAAAGCATCGCGATTCGCCGAGAACACAGTGGTCGCTCCAGCCCTGGCTATAGGACTACAGCTCCCCGGCATGCCTCTGCACCCGAGGCATGCTGGGGGGCATACCAATTGGGGCTGCTCCTCTCTCACACAGAGCCAGGCTGTACCTGCACTCCCCATCTTTCGCGATACAGACCTCTATTCTCTCTGAGCACATCAAGAAATGCGGAGGGAATCTCCTTGAATTCATCGAGCTCCACACACCTGAATCGCTCCCAGCCCTGGACTATGGGAGTGAGGGCTCCCAGCATAAGACCCTGAACAAGCTGCACCCCAGGCAAGGAAACTGCAGCGTGGAGGACATGCTGGGCTCAAATTCTAATTTCATTTCGCTGGCTCCGTGTTTGAGCCAAAATGGCGTCGGTTGCCTAACACTCCATTTATTACATTGACACATCTAGGAAACAAAAAGCCATCTTGGCTCAAATTCTATAATTTACAGACACAGTGGTAGCTCCTAAGCCCTGGCTATTGGACTTCAAGAAGGCATGCCTCTGCACCGTGGCGAGGGCATGCTGGCTCAAATTCCTGTAATTTACATTGACTGCTCTCATCTGACAAATGCCGTCTGTACCTAAGCCTCCCATTATTATTATTGGCATTCTTTATTTCACAAGAAAAAGCCCTGCTCAGGAGAATCTCCTTGAACCGGGTACCATACAATTCCCCATTTTACCAGTTGGGTTTTACTGGAGCCTAGGACTACCGGCCAGCGTACAGCAGAGTGAGGCTGGGGGAACCTACGACCCTCGGCAAGACCCTGAACAAGCTCCAGGATGCTCCCCCAGGCCCAAGGTCAAAGAAACTGCAGCGTGGCGGACGCCATCTTGGCTCAAATTCCCCATCGTTTACATTGTCTGCTGGCTCTGTGTTTGAGCCAAAATGGCGTCGGTTTCCTAACAGTGGCTATAACAAATCTTCACCTGTGTGATCCACAGTAAGTTGATATAACTGTGTGTGACGTCACATCTCTTACACAGGACGGAGACATCCTGCCCCTAACTTTGATATCATCGTATCCGTTAATTTGGCTTCCAAGCAAAAAGTTAGGAAACTACTGCCCAGTGTCGGCCATCTTGGCTCAAATTCCCCTACACTTTACATCGACCGCTGGCTCCGTGTTTGAGCCAAAATGGCGTCAGTTTCCTCACACTGTTATAATGGGATCAGGTAACTTGGGTTCCAGTGTCTTTGAGTCGGGGTTAGGTGGTCTGGTTGCCCCGTCCGGTTGGTTTACGTTCTCCTCTCTCTCTTTCTCTCTCTGCAGGATTTGAAGGTGTCTCTCAGCTGCTCCAAGCTCTACAGTCTGTACCACTGCCTCCATCGTACAAATATCACACATTCCTGCACTGCAGAGGTGAGGCGTGTGTGTGTGGAAGGTGTGAG
>JAHFZB010000727.1:22500-29817 GCA_036884735.1 Huso huso
TCCTGCTGTGTCTAAAACTGAGAGACAACAACACTGACACTATTAATAACACTAATAATAATAACACTAATAATAAGAATAATAATAATAATATTAAGAAATAGACAGACAGACACACACACTGAGACACACACACACACTGACAAACGGACAGACACACACACAGGTAGAGACACACACACACACCGAGACACACACAGAGACACACACACCGAGACACACACACAGAGACACAGAGACACACACACTGAGACACACACACACGCAGACAGACAGACACACTGAGACACACAGAGAGACAGACAGAGACACACACACTGAGACACACACAGAGACACACACACCGAGACACACACAGAGACACACACACCGAGACACACACAGAGACACAGAGACACACACACTGAGACACACACACACGCAGACAGACAGACACACTGACACACACAGAGAGACAGACAGACACACACACTGAGACACACACACACTGACAAACGGACAGACACACACAGACAGGTAGAGACACACACACACACCGAGACACACACAGACAGACAGACACACACACACTGAGACACACACACACACCGAGACACACACAGTGACACACACACTGAGACACACAGACACAGACACACACACACACACACACACGCACACACACTCACTATCCAGTCTCACTGGCCTCCCGTCCACGCTGCAGATTTTTGTGTAGGAGTCTTCAATGGTCGGATCATAATCTGAAACGAAGTAAGACTGAGAGAGAGAAACACAACGAAGTGAATACAGAGACAAGGAGTTTAATAACTTTACCAGACCTCGCTGTGCTTTGCAATGCTTCCCTATGCTTTACCAGACCTCTCTGTGCTTTACAATGCTTCCTATGTTTTTACCAGACCTCTCTGTGCTTTACAATGCTTCCCTATGCTTTTACCAGACCTCTCTGTGCTTTTACAATCCTTCCCTATGCTTTTACCACACCTCTGTGCTTTACAATGCTTCCCTATGTTTTACCAGACCTCTCTGTGCTTTACAATGCTTCCTATGCTTTACCAGACCTCTGTGCTTTTTAATGCTTCCCTATGCTTTACCAGACCTCTCTGTGCTTTACAATGCTTCCCTATGCTTTACCAGACCTCTCTGTGCTTTTACAATGCTTCCCTATGCTTTACCACACCTCTCTGTGCTTTACAATGCTTCCTATGCTTTACCACACCTCTCTGTGCTTTACAATGCTTCCCTATGCTTTTTTTGCCACACCTCTCTGTGCTTTTACAATGCTTCCCTATTTTTACCAGACCTCTCTGTGCTTTACAATGCTTCCTATGCTTTACCAGACCTCTCTGTGTTTTTACAATGCTTTCCTATGCTTTTACCAGACCCTCTGTGCTTGCTCCCCATAATGCTTCCTATGCTTTACCACACCTCTCTGTGCTTTACAATGCTTCCCTATGCTTTACCAGACCTCTCTGTGCTTTTACAATGCTTCCTTATGCTTTACCACACCTCTGTGCTTTACAATGCTTCCCTGTGCTTTACCACACCTCTCTGTGCTTCACCACGCTTTGCTGTCTCAGTTGTTGCCTGGGCTGTGAGATTCTGTCGGGCGGCGGAAGGAATGCGATAAGTAGATATTTGCAAGTACGAATTTAATAATAACATTGTGGCACTTTGCAATTATATATAGATATATATATAACGGCGTGCAAAATACATCTGAACAACGCCTCATTATTTCTGTAGCTTAACCTTGTCGTGCGTATGAAGTTTAAATCTGTCCTAATTAATGAACAAATCCTTCAGTTAAGAGAGGTCTTAATGGGTGCGTGTCACAGAAAGCTACGCTCGGGTGTCCCGTCTTGTTTTCATCCCAGCCGAGTCCGCAATCACGTCATCAGAACCCTTAATTCAACCAATCACGTGTCCAATTAGACTTTCAGAATGAATGACCCCTCAGCTCCTAAAAGACGTCCGATTTCAAAGTTGCTGACAAAATCACAGCGTTAACTTTGAAATCTCCCGACTGAAAACAAAAAACAGGAAAAGTCAATCGCTGATGACGACTTCGATTCGGGGGTTCGATTAATCGAGAACTCGGTTGGAACGCAAGCTCGCGGCGCCCGGACTGTGACCCCACCCCGCGTTATATATATATATATTTAGTTATATTTGGAGGAATTTGAATGCAGATACTGTACCTGGATGAACTGGATCGTCAGAGCGCTCTTCCCCACGCCTCCGCCGCCGACAACGACGATTTTATAATGTTCCTGAGCAGAGGAGTCCTGCACTGCAGCCATCGTAACAACAGAACAACACCCGGGTCAAAAACAACACGCGAGGAAAAAAACAGACTCGGGTTCCAGAGCCCACGCGTGTTTTTTTTTTTTAAATCCAGTAACGTTATCACAAGAGTTCTGTTTAGCGAGCGAGCGAACTAACTAACTGACTGACTCTGAAACAACTTTTAAAACGCATCCAGATAATAAATTATAATACAAGACGTAGATAAATTAAACACGCGCACCGAAATGAAAGTTTTGGTCCAATCTAAAAAATCCGGGTACTTTTTTGAATCTTTTAGAGAAAACAAACAAACTAGGTATAGTGTTCTCTCTCTCTCTCTCTCTCTCTCTCTCTCTCTCTCTCTCTCTCTCTCTCTCTCTCTCTCTCTCTCTCTCTCTCTCTCTCTCTCTCTCTTTCTCTCTCTCTCTCTCTTATAAACCTCTTCGCCGTTTTTCTTTTTCTCCTGACCGGCCGTTCTACAAACAAATGGCCGCTTCCGAGTTCAAAACTTTTTTCCTCTTCAATGATCGAAACAAAACTTTTTTTTGTAAAAAAAGGGGGGGGCGGCGATTAATATGCAGATGAGACGCGATTAATATTCATGAGGCGTTGCCCGGCGTGTGGGTGGGCGTGTCCTTTCCCGAGTTCGATTCGCGTTACATTTCATCGCCCTATTTGGTGAGCGAGAGCGAGGACGCCGACTTTAAGAAGTGGTTGATTTTTTGTCGGCGTACGTTAAAGAGAAGCGAGTTTTTTGTTACGTAGATGAATATATTATTATTATTATTATTATTATTTATTTCTTAGCAGACGCCCTTATCCAGGGAGACTTGCAATTGTTACAAGATATCACATTATTTTTACATACAATTCCCCATTTATACAGTTGGGTTTTTACTGGAGCAATCTAGGTAAAGTACCTTGCTCAAGGGTACAACAGCAGTGTCCCCCACCAGGGATTGAACCCACGACCCTCCGGTCAAGAGTCCAGAGCCCTAACCACTACTCCACACTGCTGCCCTTTTATATATAGTTTTTTAATGAAACTCTTTTCAGAATGTAGTAAACTAACACAGACACCAAGAAGAAGGGATTATATTGTAGCGTCAAACTGAACAGGATTGTGGGGCTCTGTCTGTCTGTCTGTCTGTCTGTCTGTCGGTCTGTCTGTGTGTCTGTGTGTGTGTGTGTAAACCTGTCTGTCGTGTGTGCCTGTTGTGTGTGTGTGTGTCCGATCTGTCTGTCTGTCTGTCTGTCTGTCTGTCCGTGTCTGTCCGATCCATCTCTGTCTGTCCGTTCTGTTCGTTCGTCTGTCTAAAGAAGAAGGGTCCGTCCGTCTCTGTCTGTCCATCCGTCCCTGTCTGTCCGTCTGTCCGTCCGTCCGTCTATCTCTGTCTGTCTGTCTGTCTGTCTGTCTGTCCGTCTAAACTCTTTTCAGAATCCTATCTCGTCTGTCTGTCTGTCCGTCCGATTATATTGTCGTTCGTTCGTCTGTCTGTCTGTCTGTCTGTCTGTCTGTCTGTCTGTCTGTCTGTCCGTCCGTCCGTCTCTCTCTGTCTGTCCGTCCGTCCGTCTGTCCGTCCATCTCTGTCTGTCTGTCTGTCTGTCTGTCTGTCTGTCCGTCCGTCCGTCCGTCCATCTCTCTGTCTGTCTGTCCGTCCGTCCGTCCGTCCATCTCTCTCTGTCTGTCTGTCTGTCTGTCTGTCTGTCTGTCTGTCTGTCTGTCTGTCCGTCCGTCCGTCCGTCCGTCCGTCTGTCTGTCTGTCTGCAGCTTTAATGAAGCTAAACTCTTTTCAGAATGTAGTAAACTAACACAGACACCGAGAAGAAGGGATTATATTGTAGCGTCAAAACTGAACAGGATTGTGGGGCACGTCGTTGATATTTTTATAAACAATATATATATACATACATTTATTTATCTCTTAAAAAGAAAACCTCTTTTATCCCGGGCGTGTCTTGAGCGATCACTAACCCGGCGGGCGCTAGGACCCCCGCGATCTGCACGCCCGCCCCGGACCGGATATGAATCACCGCTGCGTCACCCGTCTGGACCCCGCCCACTGACTCACCTCGATGACCAATCGCGGGCCCGGATCCTGACATTCCTTTCGTAATGAGACGCAACATTCGCTATCAACGCGAGATCTCGATCCGAGACTGCCAAGTCCGCTTATAATAAGCGGAATTGGGCTTTTTTTAAAACGTCGCTTTGATTTTTTGAGAGTCGCGGGTTGCGTGGCTGACTCTTTGCTGTCGATGAGTTTGCACGTCACTAGAATCTTAAAATCATTTTATGATTTATTTCTAGCAGACGCCCTTATCCAGGGCGACTTACAATTGTTACAAGATATCACATTATTTTTTACATACAATTCCCCATTTATACAGTTGGGTTTTACTGGAGCAATCCAGGTGTCTGTTACCTTGCTCAAGGGTACAGCAGTCAGTGTCCCCAGCTGGGATTGAACCCACGTCCGGGTCAAGAGTCCAGAGCCCTGACCACTACTCCCAAGAAGAAGGGGCCGTTGGTAAAACAAACCAAACAACATTTAGACATTCTTGTTAATTCGTTTTATTATTATTTAATTGTATAAAATACAGTCAATTAGGTATTTGAGCGACACAGTCAATGCGGGTATTCTGGTCTCACGCCCCCATTGGCCAGGGGCTGCGAAATCCCTGGTGGGCGGATCACTGCCTCAGAGAAATGCGGGTAGAGGGCCTGTAATGAGACGTGGGCCGCTATCAAACGAGGCATGAAGTGAACCTGAAGCGGAATTCAGTTTTTAAAACGTTCAGAGAGAGGTCGCGGGTTGCGTACCTGAGAGAGGAGAAAGGAGAGCACGTCAGGAGAGGTTAAAAATTTTACAATGTCACAAACACCCTTATCCAGGGTGACAGACAGACAGACAGACAGACGGACACAGACACTCATTTGTACTGTGGGAATACTGGATCATTGACTGTGGGCTGGTACAGCAAGCAGGGCTGCATCTGGGATTGAAAACTGAGTCAAGAGTCCAGAGAAGACTATTCCACATTGCTGTAAAAAACAAACCAAACAACTGCATTTAGACATTCTGTTATTCGTTTTATTATTATTTAATTGTATAAAATACAGCTCAATTAGGTAGTTTTGGTTACACAGTCAATGTGTATTATACAGGCTGAAATCCCAGGGGCTCTGTGTGTGTATTATCAGCCCTCAGAGAACTGCTGGTAGGCTCTGTGTGTGTATTATACAGGCTGCGTGAACCTCTTGTGTGAGAAATTATACAGGCTGACGTGGCTCTGTGTGTATTATACAGGAGAGAGGAGGAGGGTAATCTTACAATGTATACAGGACAGACAGTGGACTGTGTGTGTGTATTATACAGGCACCGTGGCTCTGTGGGTGTATTATACAGGGCTGCTGACTAAACTGAGAGAAGAGAGGAGAGCTCACATTGC
Organism: Huso huso; assembly: GCA_036884735.1. Classification (NCBI taxonomy): domain Eukaryota; kingdom Metazoa; phylum Chordata; class Actinopteri; order Acipenseriformes; family Acipenseridae; genus Huso; species Huso huso. The sequence goes on from JAHFZB010000727.1 coordinate 28,240, forward strand.
TGTGTGTGTATTATACAGGCCGTGTGGCTCTGTGTGTGTATTATACAGGCGCGTGGCTCTGTGTGTGTATTATACAGGCCGGCGTGTGTGTGTGTATTATACAGGCAGTATGGCTGTGTGTGTATATACAGGCCGCGTGGCTCTGTGTGTGTATTATACAGGCCGCGTGGCTCTGTGTGTGTATTATACAGGCCGCGTGGCTCTGTGTGTGTATTATACAGGCCGTGTGGCTCTGTGTGTGTTATACAGGCCGTGTGGCTCTGTGTAGTTATACAGGCGGCGTGGTGTGTGTGTATTATACAGGCCGCGTGGCTCTGTGTGTGTATTATACAGGCCGCGTGGCTCTGTGTGTGTATTATACAGGCCGCGTGGCTCTGTGTGTGTATTATACAGGCTGCGTGGCTCTGTGTGTGTATTATACAGGCTGCGTGGCTCTGTGTGTATTATACAGGCTGCTGGCGGCTCTGTGTGTGTATTATACAGGCATTGGCTCTGTGTGTGTATTATACAGGCTGCGTGGCTCTGTGTGTGTATTATACAGGCTGCGTGGCTCTGTGGTGTGCGTGTATTAGGCCGCGCGGCTGTGTGTGTATTATACAGGCTGCGTGGCTCTGTGTGTGTATTATACAGGCCGCGTGGCTCTGTGTGTGTATTATACAGGCCGCGCGGCTCTGTGTGTGTATTATACAGGCCGCGTGGCTCTGTGTGTGTATTATACAGGCCGCGTGGCTCTGTGTGTGTATTATACAGGCCGCGTGGCTCTGTGTGTGTATTATACAGGCTGTGTTACACACTCTGTTGTTGTGTTTCGCTCTCTCTATTGAAGCGGTGAAGTGGAAACAACGACAAGGGACTCCAGCCTTCTGAGCGCAGGAGAGATACCTGAGAGAGAGGAGAGAGAGAGAGGGGATATTAGAGAGAAATCATTTGCTAACAGACAGACAAACACGCACACACACACACACACACACACACACACACGCACAGCACACACACACACACACACACACACAGACACAGACACACACACACACACACACACACACGCCACACACACACACACCACACACACACACACACACACACACACACACACACACACACACACACACACACACACACACACACAGACACGCACACACACCTGCTTCGTGACTCCTGGTCGGGGTTGGTGTTGTCGATGGCGACTCTTCTCCCCTCACTGAGAGCGAGAGTGCAAGCAGAGACACACTTCTGATAGGAGCCCAGAGTATCCTGAGAGAGAGAGAGAAGAGAGAGGAGAGAGGAGAGAGGAGACAGGAGAGAGGGAGGAGGAGGAGAGAGGAGAGAGAGGAGAGGGAGAGAGAGGAGGAGGAGAGAGGGAGAGGAGAGGAGAGGAGAGGAGAGAGAGTTTTATTTGTTGTGTATTTTTGTCCACTTCAATTCACCCCACACCCCACACCCCACACCCCACACCCCACACACCCCCCTCTCACCCTGTTGATGTAGACGTATCCCTCCGGAACCAAGTGAGTCTGGAAGAATGTAGATTTACCAGCTGAGGAGAAGGAGAGAGAGAGAGAGAGAGAGAGAGAGAGA
>JAHFZB010000125.1:0-82441 GCA_036884735.1 Huso huso
GTGGGGAAAGTAATTCATTACAGTTACAAGTTACTGAACACACATAATTAATTACAATAACATTACTTTGGGGAAAAAAACTAGTTACAGTTACAAATATTAACTTCTCATTAAGTACGGAGAATCCACAATGTGGATGATTTTAATTGCAACTGAACAGACAATTTAATAATGATAATGAATTTATTGTAGAGACCTTGTCTGTGGGTGCTGACAGCTATCCTCAATGTTACGATGACATCATGTAGTCTAGTGCCGCGAATAGGAAGTGGCTCACAGGGCCACCTCCCCACCAAAAGACAAGGCTGCCAAACCATGACTGGAAAAAAGAAATAGGAAAAGGATGAATGAAAAGTAAGCAGCTGAAACACGGGCCCGCCCCCCCACGCATGAAATGCACTGAGAGAAACCCGCCTCATCGGCCTGCCACGCACCCTGCAGAAAGTAAATATGAACTCCCTACTCGCTGGTAGGAGGAAATCTCAGGGAATCCATGGCTGAGGGTAGCCCTTCCTCCAGGCTCTAAAGACGGCTGTCTCCTGTTTGGCCTCGCTGTGCGTGACTGAGAGGCCAAAACAAAAGAAGCAACATGAATGAAAGCCACACAGAGTTTTTATGGCGCTTGGATATGACGTGTTGATTAGTGGGCAGATTCTCTTTCCAGAAATACAACCAGGTTTTCTCAGGCAATTTTTTTTGTTTTAGTTTGGTCAGGCTGAAGCTTGAAATTTTCTTTGAAGATCCAACTATTGAACCCACTTGTTCACTTCTCTGACCCCATTTTCTAGCAAGATCATATAAAAAGCCCTTGATTAGACAAGATCAGTTCTGCAAATATACCCTATGGTAGTTTCATTAAAGTTGAAACAACGTATATTAAATATTTCATTTTTGGTCTAAATGACTAATTAATAACAACAACAACAACAACAATGACAACAACGACAACAACGAAAACAACAACAACAGCAACATAAACACTGCTCGGATGTCGGCCGAGGTTACAGTGGGCAGACTGACATTATGATACTGAGCTCTCACGTTGTCTAAATTTATTTACATATTATTCAGATATTATTTTTGTACCATTTGTTGGCTGTTTGTTACATGTTTATTGTCATATATATATATATATATATATATATATATATATATATATATATATATATATATATATATATATGCATACATCTGCATTTTTATAATTACTGCAAAAAGAATTCAACAGTAAGGTTACATGTCATTAATAGCAGACCACACAAACTGGTAGCATGCTTGATAGAAACATGTGTATTCAATCATTTTGTATTAAAAAGCATTTACAGTGCATAGGCTTTATAAAGGAATAGAAACAATTCTCAATACAGAAGAGCAAATGTTACAGTGGTACTATTTCCATGCGTATATCAACCATAAGGTGGCAGCTATTAACCTTCAAAAGCATTGCTGATCTAGCTCATCTTTAAGTAATACAAATAGTAAAGGTTTTTCAGCAAGTGTGTGAACACTTTTCCAAATATTCATGAATAATTGTTTGGGAACTACATAGTAAATATCAAGTTAGTATACTGTTATTAGGTAATTATTTTGTTTTGTGTTCTGTAAGTTAACTTTGTTATTCCTTAATTACATGGTAATGTCAGTTCCTTAGTACAGCAGAGCCACAAAGTTATGAACTCAACACGCATAAACTACCAGTCAATGGATCACAGCACTTGTAACTGGAAACAAGGCTCCTGGCTACTTTAAAAGACTACCAATCCGATGCTGTGCATTCGCTAGTTAAACATAGCTATCCTGGCTTGTTGTTTTGTATTTGTATACAGTACACATACATTACATTCTTGAAAAAAAATTCAGATTTACAGACATTTAAGTGTTATAAACATTGTCCATTCCCTATGTGTTTATAACTTTGGGGTTCTACTGTAGTGATGATGATAAAACAATTACATAAGTTACATAAATCACATTGTAGTTTCCATATAATTACTAATTACAAAGTAATTATTGTCACAAAGATGGGCTGCCCATATTTTGAAGAAAGTTCACAATTTTTCAATGGGAACAATGTGTATTACAACAAAAGCTTTTACATTCATACAGTTTTACATAAAAAGAATGATCAACACACCTTAAAAATCCTCAACAGAGTAACACTACAGCCACCTGCCCCCAGCTGTATGTACTTTTAAAATTATAGCACAACAAAAAGAGATATAAAGCTAATATTGCATTTAATTGGACATGTATATATATGTATCTAGGAGGCAAAAAAGAAGTGAATGATTTAGGCTTGTTGCTATGGTACACGTCAACATGATAATTTGAATTATTACTGTGTTTCCAACTTGTTCTTCAGACTGAATATAAACAGCGGATACATGCCTTTCAATCAAAGCTGATTCTTCAAGAAATTGTTCCTCTGTTTATAGAAATTGATATGTAATCAAGCCCAAGGGACTGGAATTGCTCTCCCATTAGCAAAGGGGTCAGTATTAATACATATCCTTCTACTAGGATATACAAGTGCGCAAAACAATTTGTTTGTAGTCATTATGTACATGATATAAGGATATATTGTATAATGTTAGTAAACCAAAATTCTATAAAACAAAAGACTGAATAAGAAGACAATGCCTATGTATATCTTTCCCTTTGGAAGTATCTGCAACTATTGTTATCCCCTGGTACCCTGTCATGCTTTCTTATGCATGCACAAATCAGTTGGTGCAGATCTTCAAAGACATTGCCAAACATTCATCATTCAAAGTGCATTTCACACTATGCTCATGCACTTTATGCAGTATAAAACATGCCATAATGTGTTCAATTACAAAAAACAGTGTATTGTACTTGTCTGTATACCGTATATTAAAAATAAAAGACCTTTGTGCAGTGTTTGGCTTTGGACACCTCCTAGTTTGCAAAGATAAAAACAGCTGGTTGTCAGATAAGAAAAGTTATACAAAGACTACTCTTTTTGCACCTCAGACGGATGATACAGGATAAACTTTACCGTATTACAAAGTCTAGTTGTACATTGCATGTAATGTCTGAGAACACTATAGTTTTCATATGCCAAGGAAATGTGTCCCACTAAAAGGACAGCAAACTCCTTTTACAGCATTAAATTAAAGGCTGTGTTCTGTTTAACTCAGCAATGAAGTTTCAAAATGTATGTTGGAGAGAAGGAGCTACCCTGAAAACATAGCACAGTGTTGTCACTCTACAAATTAAAAAGTAACCTATTAATAAAAAAACAATTGTCTATCTTTCATTGTGTTGATGTTCATTTGCAGCCCACTGCCTCCCTTCACCCCAAAAAGTGAAATATGCTATCTTTGAGTCTCCTGCACCCATTGAAGCCATTTTTAGAAGAAAAATGGACTCATACTATATGAGTATTTCTAGGCAAATGTAAGACAAAAACAAAACAATAATGATATCATAATGGTGAAGGCATTTCTTTTATATAAGGTCTGCTAAAACTTGGAAGGGTCTAATGTTGTCTATGTGAACTATCAATACTAACTGGAAAGTTTAATAAATACGTTAAACGTCCACTGAAGCATATCATTCGGTAATACAAAAGAATTTTAGAAACCTGGTACTTTGATATTAAACTCCATCAAGTTTGTATTTTCTTATTTTTTAACATTAACTAAAAAAAAGTCATTTAAAATCAAAATTAATAAAAAATAAATACAAAAAATGCAATCATTGATCCCAGATTTGCACCAAAATGCAATTCATGGCCACATTGATGTTATTTCAGGGGCTGCAATATATATGAATGTATAAAGCCAAGAATTTGAGAGGCAAGCGAGTTGTTTAATTAGGTTCATTAAACCAAGAGAACTATTAAGAGGGGCTTAGATACATGCCATTTCAAAGCAAGGGTATGAGAAAGGGGCAACTGGAACTATTAAGATGATGTGTAATTTTTAACAAAGAATACAAAGAGAATTATTCAATTGATCTAAATAGTACTGTAGTTTACATTGTTAAAATAGGACCTTCTCTGACATTTTTACAGAAATACACTATAATGAGACTTGCATGCTCTTTAATTCAATTAAATCAGTTGAACAGACCACACAACCATCCCATCTTTAGTAACAATTGTGCAAAGGATGTTATGAAATATGGATTAGTTTATAAAGTTCATAAAAGATCGATAAAACATTGATTAATTAAAAAAAAAATCTATTGTTACATTAAAACCAGTTACCATAAATTGTTTTTATAAACTGTATTATATTTGCATGTAATGAAATAGTTACAAAAGTAATCAATTGTTTTTTTGTCATGAGACATGCGAATCTTGTAATGATTTACTTTATGATGCCTTTTTATATGCTGCATTTGATAACTTTGTTAAGTAATTGCTTTTGACAAATCAACGTACCCTGTGTTCTTTTTTTATGAAAATATCAATAAGTATGCTTTTTATCCCCTTCTAATTAAGATTATGTAGACTGGATTAAGACAGTATATGTAATATTCCAGGTTATCACTGCACAATTGCACACAATTCCACCACCTTCCTTTTTGGGAGGGTGGGGTCATGACCTCCTGTGGTGCTCACATGTTCAATAAACTTCAAAAAAAGATATAGCTTATGTACTGTACTTCATTAAAAAAAGAACCAAGCGCTTCCGACCCTCCTCCATTTTATTTGTTCTGCTAAATTGAAGTATCTTTTCCATTGCAGCACCACAGATAAGATATAAAACAGACTTTGAGTAAGAAAACTTTGCAGTTGTCGAGGCCATAATTCCATATCTCTTCAGTTGTATCTAAATATAGAATATAAAGAACTGAAATGCACTGCAAATCACACCAATGTTCTCTGCAGAATATGCAGTAGACCGCTTGCTACCAAAGCTGGAACGATCAATTTCCTACACTCCCATTCTGGCTGGCCACAGATATCCTGGGGTCCTTTCTATGGTTGATGTTGACAGGAAAACAAAGAAACAGCATGACTGCCTGTCTTCTACAGCACATGCAGAGTTCCATTCTTATGTGGCAATACCATAAATTAAAACATATTTTAAATAATGGATGCCAAAAGTGAAAATGCAAATCCTCACTATGGAAAAAGACACATGTTAAAAATAGCTTTCTTTCCTTTTCTTTTTTTCTGGTAATAGACGTGAAATCCAGTCAATGCAAGTCTTAATTTTTGTAAAATGTCTTTCCCGTCCCCATTGTCTTAAGGGACCTTAAGAGCTGCTGGGTGTTTCATTTTTTGCTTAATGCACTCAGGGATCTTATTTGCTTGTAAACTTTTGGCATGCCGGGAGTACCAGTCCCGTTCAAACACAGCCTTTAGTTGCTCAACAATTGTGGAGTTTGACGATGCCTCTGCTTGACTGATGACAAGACCTACACCTGTGTTGTAAGTGAAGTCATTTCCAATCCAGTCGTTGTTTCCTAAAAGACAAAGCAATTAGGTTTTCTTAAGGAAAGAGATGAGATTTACTGAAAAAGCTTTTCTCATTATTCTCTCTCTAGTCTTAATATCATGAAAAGTCGACATGTTCCTTATAAGTTTTGTAGAAAAAAAACAAAACCTTATAACCAGTAAAAGCGGCTCTAGCATATTCACTGCTTTTTACCCACTTTACAATTTCTGCTGTGGCCTACTAGGGGGCACTGTTTTCAGCTGATCAGAGAATCATCACCGTTAGGGAATTCCTGTGCACCATTATTTCTCTTGTTGGCATAGTTAAGCTGTTCCAAGCTCAGCATTTTATCAATGCTGGGCACAACTAACATAATAGTACAGACACTAGATACAACTTCATGGGCTGCATATGACCCTCTGGAGCAATGACCCTCTGGTGGCAATTCTACCTTCAAACATTCAGTATTCTGTGGTAGTATCTTTTATCCACTGTTGAATATATACTGTATCCAATGTTATTTGAACATAGTTAGTTACCACATACTATACTAAATAAAGAAAATATTTTAACTTCTGACCCAGTATAACCACGTCATAGTCAAACATACAATTGCCTCTATATATTACTGTTTACAAGTAATATAACAGAACTAGAAAGAAAAACAATAGGGTGGAGAAACCTTTACCATACTTAAAGTAACCTTCTGAGTTATATATCAATAGTTTTATAATATGCTTTCCACAACTTGGCATACATTAATACTCTGATAATGTTACTTACCAATATAAACTGCTCGGTCAGTCACCATGAATTTGTTTCGATTAATTTTAGGAAAAGTAGCATTCTTCTGTTCTGTCAGGCAGAAAAATTTCTACATGGAAAATATGAAAGCAATAAAGGTCAGACAGACTGTCAAGTATAAATTGTTGGATTACTTTTCTATCATGACAAACTCACAGTACTGAAATCTAAAACCATTTAACTATATAAATAAATACATAAATGATTGCTTTTGAATAAAAGATACTCTTAAGACATTAAAAGATGTAAAATGTATAGTCTTCTCTGGCTGCATACACTTTCAGAAAATTACAATTGCCCTAGGGTACCATTTTATAGTACTGTATTAACCACACTATTACAAGTAAAGGCAAAACAATGGATTTAGAATAAATATTGCACTGTGGTTCTCACAATGGAACAGTACCATGGTACTGCAATGGATTATCAATGTATATTGCTATATAGCACTGTAATACCATTGGTTAGTGAAAATATGAAAAGGTTACCAATGTAGTACCATTCTACCAATGACCTATACAAGGACAGCTGACCTTGTGCAATCATTTCCCCTTAATACAGAACCATTGCATTGCCATTGTAGTGCCACTGTATGATCTAGGAGATTAATTACATTTTCTACTTATTATTATTTGTTCTGTTTTCAGAAAGCTTTAATTAATGGATTATGTTTTAATATGTGGTATATACATTTGTAGCATAGTTAAAACCATCATTGATATAAGCCAATTATAATACAAGTTAAAAGTTACAAGGCAATGGGCGTATTCATAAAGATTTAACTTGTGAGCGATCTACAGAAGTTTTTTGTGAGATTTTACATATATTGTACAATCCTGTACAAAATCCTGTTAACAAGATATGGTACAGTTTGGATAAACCAATGTCACAGGGTAGTGACAGCATTCTAACACCAAGCTGAATGAAGTCAGACTCAGAGCAGAAGTGGAACTTCTCTTATCAAAGACTGAACCTATAAACAATGAAAGACCTGAGCACTTGTCATATAATAGCTTTAACTAGAGGATCCATCTAGCGTACTAGGAGACAACAGTCCGTCTCACTAATGTTATCCATGCAGAAAACTGTCCACATGCACGGTTTGCCCTATCTTAAGTCTAAAACAGTTTAATGAATATTAAAATTCATAATAAAGACTTGTGAATATGGCCCAATATTACTGACACTACTTCTGTCAGTTGATATTCTTACGTCTGTTTGATATTTTGTCCATGATAAAAAAGAGTGAGTAACATTTGTATCATGAAAACAAAATTATGTAAAACTAACAATACGTATTCATCGTTTACTGACCTTCTCAGTTTGATATATGTGCTGCAGGATAGGTTTTAAATGTTGAATTGGTAATTTGCTACCAGTGGCAGAAAACTTCTCATTAAGGTACTGTATGTGCACTCCCTTTCTACAGTTAATAATACTGCCAGCAGCATCAATTAGCAGGAGAGGAATCTTAAAACTCACATTAAAATTTGAGCTCATCTACTCTTATGAGGAAATAAAAGTTGTAGTTAATGACTAAGAACAGTTCATTAAACCTCTTTTAGGAATTTGCAACTGTAAGAAATGTAATTTTCCTCACCAAACTAAAAGATATCACATTGCAGTCTGTGTTTCAGTATAATTGTGAAGGACATTCTGTACATACAATCTATAGAAAAGATTAGTGAAAGCATTTATAGCACTGGTAAGCATAGTGAATCTCTGGGAATTCTAGTAAAAGCATGACATGACACTGTGACAGAGATCGAATGAGTCTTGGTGTTAGATCTCCCTCTCGACCTGTGAGGGCACGGTGCCGCGAGGAACAGAGTACCCTTAATGAAATGGCACGACAATTTATTCCGTGAGGGTAGATGGAAGTCGGTCATTTCGGAAGGGGCCGGAGCCACGGCACCCGAGCTCAGTGACCCGGACGGTAAGCGGCGGGCATCCGAGGACTGGAGGAGTGGATGCGCCGTTAACCTTGGGGTCATGGGCGGCGAGGGTATAAATAGGGGGGCATGGCTTGAGTGATCTGTTCCTTTGTATATGGTTAAACTAACTAACCAAGAAGGAGCCCGTATTGTGAAGAACTGTGAGTGTTTTCGTGTCTGTGTCTAAACCCTGTGTGTCTTGTGTATTGTTTAGCCACTGAAGGATACTGAGCACGATCCGGAGCTGCAGCCGCAGGCCAGCGACAAACCCGGACTTCACCATTCACTCTTTGCACTACCAGAACTGTCTTTGTTTTTACCACTAGCACTAGAATCACGCACTGTCAAACTGTGTCTGTGTTTTGTGTTTTGTGTGGGTGACTGAACGGGACTTTGGGGTTACGGGTCAAACCCGGGGATTACAAAAAGAAGTGATACACGCCGCTGTATCACTTCCAACACTATTATTATTTGCAGGTTTGCCTTAAGGCTCTGGACATTTATTAAATTAAATAAACACCCTTGCACCTGTACCAACGTTGTCTGTGTGATTACTCTGCACTGCACTCACCTGCAGAAAGTGATAATGCTTTAGGAGCAATTACAATTGAACATGTGGAATAAAATATTAAAATATACAATTGTGTTAAAAAGAAAATGTAGCTGGCTGGAACAGCAAGTTCATTTACAAACTAAAATTACCCCCATACTGTCTAGTCCATATCACCTAGTAATTAAAATGCTTGGATATTCTTATTATTTTACATTATGTAATTTGAATATTCTGATAAAGCAATATTCATTACAAATTTGAATACATATTTGGCTTCCGGCTCAGACAAACCTTTGATTTAGTCTAAACTCTACAATGATGTGCTCTTATACATGCAATAAATAAAATAGAAATATCTTTGAAATGTTTTCTACTCTTTTTACTGCCCTCTCTAGATTTTGAGCACATATTCTAAAGGAGACGCTTTGAACACACTTTCATTATCAATATACAATTGATATTATGCATATACAGTTATTATAAAAACCACCATAAACATTTTATTTACGGTAATTCAGACCTGGTTAACTGAAAATTAAGGCTCATAGAGACATTTAGAATAGCTCACAATACTACTGGGAGCTATAAATGATTCCCTATAGGTTTTTTTTTTCGATATATTTCTAAGTATACTGGACATAATTATGAATTGGGTTTATCTTTATAATTGTACATAATATTTAAAAAAATGGTAGCTGTAAACGCCATTCAAGATGTCGGGGGTAAAACTAAAAACAAACAAGCACTTTTCATATGTGTGTGCATGGAAGCTAGATAACAGCATGCAATGCTTCATTTCCTAATCTATACCACTGTCAGGTTTATACCACTGTCAGGTCAGCAATGTTCAGGAGAAAGTATGTCTAGTGAAATTAACTGGCTGGGGAACAAAATACTGGAATATAATAAAAAGGCATGGATGTGTGTCTGCCCTGTTTATACAGTAAATGACAGCAAGGCATGAGAAGTGCTTTTTTCTTAATATATTTTGTGTGTGACTTGGCCATTGCCAGTCATAATATAGGAAGTGTACAGCACTTAAGAATATAATGCTCCTTTGTTACAGTATTTCAATTTAATAATTTACAAATTATCTTTATTCACAGTTAGGCCATGTTGCAGTAAACCCCCCCCCCCCCTTAATATTTCACAATTGCTTTTGTAAGCAAGATAGGGAGGGAGCATTGTATAATCTTTTTCTAAGAAAGATACTGACAACATATTATAAAATGTACTATAAAATGACAGTACAGCTATTATAATGAGATAATAAGTGAATGGCCATGACATGTAATATGCCAATTTTAAAATTATACTGTTTACCATTCAACCTATGTATTCTGAAGACATTAGTATTGAGCCAGGGTGTGTGTCAAACAGCAACTGGCCTGGCCCTGCTGCTCCCAGCAGGAGGAGCTGCCAGGCAGCAGTTAGAGAGGAGTCTTACAGTGACAAAGGATGCAAATTGGGCAAAATTCCCAAGATCAAGAACAGCCAGCCTGCATTATTAAATATGTTAACAAATTGCTCTGTTGAGAGAACTGAAAAATGCATAAGTAAGAGGAAAACAATCTTAATGATAATGTTATAAGGATACACTTCAAGTATATAATAAGCAATGTTTCAATAACCTACATATTAGGCTATGTAGTGTATTTGCTTGAATTATTATTATTATTATTTTTTATTTTGTTACCAAAAAATTGAAATTGGTTGACTTTTAATTGACAAGTCACCACGAAATATAAGCATTAGGATTTACAACAAAATAATAACAAAAAAATGAATATATTTCACGTACCACTTCTAAACTGCAGTCCGGTATCTCGGTGCAGAGGGTCTTCAAAGACCAAACAAAGTTAAAAGTTAAGGGATGCGTTTGTTTCCAGCAGCTTATAAGCAGGCGTACTTTGATGTTATGCAATAACAGAGCATCTCTGAGCATTTCATCAATACGGGACCAATATCTGTGAAAAAGAAAATATTGATGCATGGTTATGTATTAAGGAACATGCTAATTTATTAGATTCATGCCTTTCACCCCGACTGGGTGTGAATCCAAATCAAGTAGACCAGGGCATCTTGACTGAGGACCCAACCTGAAATTTAGATTTTGATACCTTTAGTTCGTTTGTGCTGGTAGAAGTGCAACAGCTTACAGCTTAGTGTTCTTTCTCAGATGTTTGAGAAACCGCTGTGCTCAGATGTACCCTGTCTGACTGCAAATGCAACATTAATCTGTAAAGGTAAGCAGGAGCGGTAGGGTTTATTTTATTTATTTAGGGGAAGAAAATATATCAAGAACTTATACCGATAAACATTTTTTTAAATACAAAAAAATGTCATTATAATTGTAAAGTGCATTAATATAGTTGCCTATTTTGTTCGCCTTACAATCACCCCCATTTGTTGTATTGTATAATGGTACATACTGTTAGCGCGAGCACCAGCTGACTTCAATGGCGGGTTTCCACACAGTTTAGAAACTCTAAATTCTCTCTCCACTTTCATGACTTATGTGATGTAGCAAGCACATACCATGTTCATTGCTCATGCAAGGGTGGGTGTGTATAAAACATTGTACGACTAGGTAAATCCGTTTCCTGCTCTACTTCCCTTCATCTCCTCCCTTCTCAACACCTCTCTCCTTTCTGGTCTCTTTCCCTCTGCCTTCAAAAAAGCCTCTATCACTCCCCTCCTCAAAAAAAAATACCCTCGACCCCACCTCCCTCCAGAGCTACCGTCCTGTCTCCCTCCTACCTCCCTCTCCAAAACTCAAGCGGACTGTACACCGCCAGCTCTCTCTTTCCTGTCCAACCACTCTCTGCTCGACCCTCTCCAATCTGGCTTCCGCTCTGCTCACTCCACTGAAACTGCCCTCCTGTCTGTCACCAACTCACTTAAGTCTGCCCGAGCTGCCTCTCTCTCTCCTCTGTCCTAATTCTCCTCGACCTCTCTGCTGCCTTTGACACTGTTGATCACTCTATTCTACTATCATCTCTCGCTGACCTGGGGATCTCTGGCACTGCTCTGGCCTGGTTCTCCTCCTACCTCTCCAACCGCATCTTACCAGGTAACCTGGCGTGGAGCAACCTCCACCTCACCCTCTCTTAACAGGAGTCCCCCAAGGGTCAGTCTTGGGTCCTCTCCTATTCTCTCTCTACACCCGCTCCCTGGGCCCCTCATCGCATCCTATGGTTTCTCATACCATTTCTATGCTGATGATGCTCAGATTTTCTCTCCTTCCCCACCTCTGACTCCACCATCTCCTCCCGTGTCTCTACCTGTCTGTCTGCTGTTTCCTCTTGGATGCACTCGCATCACCTCAAACTCAACCTCTCTAAATCTGACCTCCTTTTCTTTCCCTCCTCCTCCCCCTCCTCTGATCTCTCTATCTCTGTTCCTCTAAAATCTACCACACTCTCTCCCTCTTCCTCAGCTAAGAACCTGAGTCACCCTGGACCCCTGCCTCTCTTATTCCCAGCACATCTCCACTCTGGCACGCACTTGCCGATTCTTCCTGAGCAACATCCCAAGAATCCGACCCTTCCTCACCAACTATGCTACCCAGCTCCTGGTCCAGGCCCTGGTACTCTCCCGCCTAGACTACTGCAACTCCTCCTGGCTGGCCTCCCTCGTCCGCCACCCGTCCGCTCCAGCTCATCCAGAACTCTGCTGCCCGCCTGGTGTTCTCTCTGCCCGCCGCCCATGCTACTCCACTACTCCGCTCCCACTGGCTCCCGATCACCGCTCGCATCCAGTTCAAGACTCTTGACCAGACTACACCCAGCTACCTCCAGACCCTCATCTCTCCCTACACCCCCACTCGACCTCTCCGCTCCGCCTGCACTAGAAGACTGGCTCTACCTCCTCTACGCTCCCCTGCCTCCAGAGCCGCTCCTTCTCACCCCGCCCGCTCCAGTGGTGGAATGACCTTCCTACAGATGTCAGGACCGCCCAGTCCCTGACCACATTCCGGCGCCTCCTTAAGACTCACCTCTTCAGACAGCACCTGTAGAACTCCTCTGTTTTTCCCCTGGGACACTATCACCCGTCCTTAAATGCGCTTTATTTGCTCTTATCTGCCCCTTATTTTACTGCATTTAATCCTGTACTTCAGAGTACTGTAATCTGCCAAGTGTTTAATCTGTAGTATTTTGTAGTTAATCATATCCTGATGTAACTATCACTGTCACTGTTATCTGCTGTATTATTGAATTGTATTTTGTCACACTTGTACTTGCTTGAACCAAAGTCATTGTATTTATCTTGTATTTATCTTGCTGTTATTGTATTACTTGTACTGTAACACTTGAAATGTATTTGCTTACGATTGTAAGTCGCCCTGGATAAGGTTGTCTGCTAAGAAATAAATAATAATAATAATAATAATAATAATGTCGAGCTGTACCTTATGCTCACGAGATGTCAGTAGTGAAAATCACGTTTGTGACGTAACCTTGCACAACTTATTGCTATAACTAGAGGCCGTACAAAGCAATTTTTTTATTATCTGAAATCTGTTGGAAGCAGCCCTGGCAAGCTTCTTTTGACCAAATAGGAAAAAATAAGCACACAGTACGAGGGGTTTAGAGACCGCTTCATTCAGTGTTTTATTTATATGACACCATTTATTCAGCAACTCAAAATATTGCCATTTGACTCATAAAATGATAGTGCTTTATAGTTTAGTTGTTTTATAAGGAAGGTTATAAAAATAAATACTGAAGCTACTACAAATTAAAAAAATGCAGCCTTTTGCCATAAATAAGTAAATAATAACAAAACCCTTTGCAAAGCACTGACATTTTTTCATCTTTTACACTTTTGTTATCTTTGTGTTTCGTCATTGGATAGCTGATTGCTTTAGCCTAGACTTTTCTGTCCCTTAGCAAGAAGATGCAATACAGTGTACACTAGACTTAAGTAGCATCTATCATGGGAACCTACCAAGGACAAAAAAGGCAAGTTTGTACCCCCAAAATGTATTAAATTAGCATAGCTGGGAATTTGTTGCCAGTGGCTTTATTATTGCTGCAGGCTACCGACAGCACCAGGCTTAAATGACCACCTAGGCTAGAGTTGAAGTAAAATCTCTTAAACCCAATTCATTGAGCACTATTTGTTTTAGAAGAATGAAAAAGAAAAAAAAAGCTGTTGGTTCCACGATTTTGTTCAAAAAGACAAATACAGGGATTAACATCAGCTTGCTGCAAGACTTACATAACAAAGTTCCAGAAAGTCCCGGGTGGATAAGCATCTACTGACAAATGTGTTGAACATGCATGGACTACTACTGGATCCCTGTTAACAATATATACTGTATATACCCGAAAACCTGGGTTCCCGTCAGATTATAAATTGCCCGACTGGACCCGGGTCTCTTTTTTACTACCTGGGTATCGATTATTAAATTTGAGAATTTAAAGAAAATGTAGAAAATATGACAATGCATTTATAAGCATGGGTCTCTGGCCGGCGTAATAAAGGCAACATTAGAACAAGCTTTGCATTACCGGCAAGTACACCTCAATAATAATAACTGCAGAGCCTATTCTTCTCAGGACCTAATCGGAAAGGAAACAACATAACAGCATTCTGTTGGGTTTATGTCAGTGATAACTCTTAATTATCCATTAATAATAATAACCGTGTGGCTCCCAATGCGGGATGCTTTATCTACAGTTATTGCGCAGATATAGTTTCTTAACCAAAAGATCAAATAAGTAGTCTTTATTTAAAAATAAATAAACAAATCAATAAAGTATTGTGAGCGGTGTACCCCCGTAAACATTTTATTTTTTATTTTAATGAAGTAGATTAAATAAGAAAAAGCATATGCACTCCAAAATGTGTAAGGTGCAAAGTAAATTAAATCAGTATGAGAAAGATCGCGTGGCCCCCAGTTCTGGCTGTATTACTATAACATTTGTATACTTGACTTTTACCTTGTATTTTGATTGAGCGGTTTGAAGTTATGGAGGGTTGTGAGTTCACAACAAAAATGAGTTTGGTCAGCCTCTGCTTGAGAAAGGCCCAGTATGCATTGGTAGGGGGAGTTCAGTAGGACTGAGATGCGCTCACTCGCAGAGCTATGAGAGGAAGGTTTCATGTCACCTGCAGACACCATGCTTAACTGTAGCCTGGGACAATGTTCCTCACTTTTCATGCACAGCTGCTTTTTAGAGTACCGGTAAGTTTATGAGTAATTTCTAAGAAACTACAATATAAAATTACATTTTTTTAGTTAGGCTGACATTCATGTCCCTATGACAATTCAACAGGTTTCCTAAAGGGTAATAATAGCATCATTATTACCATCTACTTCTGTTGCCTTAATGAATGAGGTTTCAGTAAATTGCAATCTGACTCAAATTAAAATAACATAGCAAAAAACAAATATTTTTGTGCTGAGAATTATTGTTTAGCAACTTTTCTAGCAACTTTTTTTTTTTTTTTGACATCCAATTAAAAATAAATAAATAAATAATCACACTCTGGGAAATAACCCCTGACAGAATTGGTTTATGTCTTAGACCTGATCTATGTATTGAGTCATGAGTATATACTCTTTTCAACTTTGAAAGTGACTTTCCAAACAAAACTTGCATTTTTCTTTTAAACTTGCTCAAATTGTCTACTGTGCCAAGTACACGGGAATTTCTTCACACCATCTGCTTGCCAATTTGTTGCTTGGCTGGATCATCTTTGTCAGCATTAACAGCCTTAGGAATCAACCAGGGCTTATATTATCATGGAATATTTCCCGGAGCCCAACCGCCACAAATTTTGTTTCAGTAGCCAACTAGGATAAAAGTGCACTTAAGTAAAACTTCAAACTTCAAATAAGTAAAACTCCAAAAGACAAATGCGTGAATCAACCTTATTTACAACCTGGACTTCCACAGAGAAGGTCTCAGATTCCCAACAGATTAAATAAATTGCATTGCTATAAAAAGACAGGCGTTAGTCTCAGTTTTAGATTTACAAATTACTATAAAGAAAATAAAAAGGTTTTCATAAGCCAGTGCTGACAGTGTTCTAAATCGTTTCTCAGGCCATTCAGTCAGTACTTCAATTTGTTATATTGTTTCAAACTAATAAGCTTGTACATTCTCAGGCAACCAAACCGATATCTTGTTTCAGGTCTGCCGATAGTAGTGACTTACTTCAATCATGGAAACAAATAAAATACATTGTGTCAAGTTTATACAGCAGTTAACTCGTTTACAGTTGCACATGATACACACACACACAGACACACACACACAAAGCAACAACCAGGGAAAGAAAGGACAGGCATAGACATACAGATACAGAGGTAGTGCTCACATCTAAATAAGTACATTTGTGAAAATATATATCATAAATAAATTCAGTGAAGTGTAAATCAAAATATAAGTAAAGTGAATATTTAAAGTAAACGTGAATATAATTGTAAATAAACCACCATGTTACAATCGCACAATGTCAAAGAGCTCATCGTGAGGAAAGCAGCTACAATGAGGACACGTGAATGTTTTCTTCATTTTTTCCTGGGCCGAGGCAGGGGGTTGCAGAGGTGAGCCGAGTTAAATTGGCAATTCCAAATTTGGTATTATTATTATTATTATTATTATTATTATTATTATTATTATTATTATTATTATTAATAATAATAATAATAATAAATAAATAAACAAACAAAAAACTGGTTCAACAGCTGTATCATGTTGTCTTCGTACTTTTTTCTTCTCTCCCCTTGCTCCTGAGATCCGTGGCAGTGTGTCTTCCTTTCCCAATCCAGGATCTCACATCTGGCTCAGGATTGAACATTTTGAGAGGAAGTCCTACCAAGCTAAGGAAAAGTAGCGTTAAGTAGCGTTAATATGGTCTACACTTTCATTCTCTCATCCAGTTTCATCCTACGACAGAGAGCCTGGACTTCACGTTCTCTGTGGAGTATGTCTGTATCCTGCGGCCAGTTCCTTGTCGATGAGCCTATGCTGCAGCTGGTCTGTGTGCAGCGTGATACCTTGGAATCCCATCACAGCTTCGGCTTCTCGTGTAAGCTGGTCTTGCTCATCTGGCTCTTGCACTCTCCGCTCAAAAACACAAATCTTCCTCAGAATTCTGTCTTGTGCACTGTTGATGTTGATTTCCCTTGACTGTGGATGTTGATTTCCCTTGACTGTGGATGTTGATTTCTCTTCACTGTGGATGTTGATTTCCCTTGACTGTGGATGTTGATCCGCTAAACATGTTTTTTTCTTTACCTGCTGTTGACTGCTGGAAGTGAAGAAAGAGAGCACAGTAATTCTTCCAGACCTGCACGGCTACTTGATGCAGCCCAGCGTGTTCCCAGAACGTGACGAATCTTCAGGATAACACATGTAATGTTGCTGCACAGTGTTTAAGTTCCCTTGCGCTTTTAGGAGAGGTGTGATACAGAGAGTACAGTTTGTCGATAAACACTTTAAAGTGGTTGATCCCATGAACTTCCTGCACAACACCATGAACAGAGAGTTCCAATCGATGGGCAGAGCAGTGCCAAACAATCAGCTTTGGGAAACGCACTGTATCAGAGTAGCCACTGCTTTTCCGACCTAGCATGACTGCGGCTCCATCACAAGCAAGAGCCACCACGTACTCCTTTAGGTAATCTGTGAATCCCATTTAATTCAGACTTTGCAGCAAGATCCTTGAAATGGTGGCAGCATCAGTGGCTGGAAGCTCTATCAGATCAAGAAATATGTTTGTAGGCTGCTTCATCTCCTCTGTTGCAAATCGTACACAGACTATAAGAATGGTAGCATGGCTCAAAGTAGTTGTCTCATCAATCATTGCAAGATATGATATTTCTGTTTCAAAATTGTAGGAGGCCCGATTTTGTTTAGGCTGTTTGTAAGCAGTATGGAACACTCTGCATGCACTTTCAATATGCTGTGACTGCCCTTGCACTTGACACAATATAAATGTATCTTTCTGTGTCACATTCTGAATACTTTCTGTTGCTTTGGGACTGAGATTTTGTGCTCACATATATTTTTTCCTCAGTGACTTCATTTGTTTTAATTTAATGTCCCCATAGCATGAAATATCACAAGTTGCCTGTTTTAGCAATCTTCAAGTCATGACCTCTATTTATCACTCCATGGGACTGTACTTTTACAGATGCTGCAACCCAGCTTACCTTTCCTGACAATTAGCCACGTGTTTCTGCAGAAGTCTTTTTTTTTTGACTGTGTGAACAACACAACCGTAGATCACTCACACCACCTTCTGGTTCATCTTCGTGTTTTTTTTTTTTTTTCTTGATGATTATTTGATTCGCTGGGGACGCTCTGCACTGCTTTTCCTCCTCTTAACACCACAAACTTCTTCACTGTCAGAATCAGAGTTTCTTGTAAAGAAATGAATCTTATTTTTTTGACTCATAGTGATGAATTTCAACTATACAGTAAATCAACCATACACAAACCACGCACGTCACATTCACGCGTTACCCTGGTTACGACCCAAGCTGCTCGCTAATTATGGGCCGGACCAAAAGAAACACTGATCACTCTTGCGAAAGCGTGTTTATGCATAATATCGCTAGTTTCCATATCGCATTTTCTTTATCACGAAAATAAAACTATACATTTCCAATCCGCGAAATGGGCAGAGAGAAGTTTCGCAGGAGTAGGAGGGGCCGCCGACAGCAATATGAAAACAGCTGTTGATCCCCAGCCGGTATTTGTGACATTTTGAAGGGGCGGAAACATGGCGTGTTGTACTACTGTTTCGTTTGAATATCAGCGAATGAATGCTATTACATACAACTACTACTTGTAGTAATAATAATAAAAATATGTTTAATGATAATAATAACAATTATCTGCTTTTATTTTTATTGTGTAAAATATTGAAAAATACAGATGTGAGTTTGAAAGAAAACACACACACACTTGGCAATTACCTCGTTTCCACGACGCCTGCAGCATCGTGCTGCATTGTTCTGTCACTGTTATGAAAGCGTGCCACATTGTTTTCATGATTTTTGTAAAAATCCATATCGTGCCCTGGCTTGTGTCAGCACCATACAATGCCAGCATCCTCATACCTGACTGGCACGGTGCTGCCAAGAGCCCTGTTGTGCACAAGGCTGCATAGTAACTGCACGAGAACGAAGATTAAATAAATTAAAAAAAATTAAAAAACTTGGATTTGGATTGGTTTTTGGATGTGAATAGAACATCCAAAAACCAATGTAACACTGTCGCCAGGATCAATACCGGTACATATTATATACAATAAGAAGTGGAATGAAATGCTATCCAGTGCCGTGAAAAAAAAAAATGTTGATAGCAGATTTTTAATTTTTTTTAAACGGGCAGAGTGGGGTAATTGTATTTTATTATTATTATTATTATTATTATTATTATTATTATTGTTATTATTATTATTATTTCTTCTGTCGAAAGCCCAAAGCAAATTTAAAAACTTCATCTTGATGCTTCTGAGATGACCTTTACAGGTATTACGTAATTTTGTTATCTACTCGGATTCATATGTTTCGAGGGGACAGCTTGGCATGCTGACACCGTATAGCCAAAATGTGCTCCCCTGTACTGGAACAGTGGGCTTGTTCTTACATGCCGAGAATTTGGGCTTCATAATGTTAATGTGTAGGCCAACATGTTGAAGTACTTTACGACAGTAACTAAATGTTTAAAACTAAAAGTTAATATATTTTAAAGTGGTTAAAACAGTCACACGTTCTTTATTAGTATTCTAGTTTGTTTACATTTGTTAGCCTTGAGTTTGATCGAAGTTCAATGTAACTGAGCACTGTGCCTTTAATTTGAACAGAGGTAGGTGACGTCACATATGACGAGTGAATATGTCCATGGACTTTATAGAAAGTGTACCGTCCGTAGTTGTAGCTTACTACAAAGATAAGAAATAAAAGAAAATATATCTAAAAAGCTTTACCATCACTGAAAGAGACGCTGCTTCAGGCAAACCTCTCTGTGAGTAGAACATAGTTTATTGTTTGTACGTATTAAAGAAATAAAACTTATTGTTTTATTAAACATTTAACTCGAAAAAAAAAAAGTAGGCTAAAGAAGTCTTGTGCGTGTTTCGTTTAAGGGTGCAACAAACACAACATATATTATGATAATAATAGGAATAATACATATACTAATATTTGATACTGTAAATTATTAATTTTAAATTATTCAGTGTTGTGTGCAAGTGTTTGATATATGAGGTTGTGGCAACCGCCACACAATGTGCTGCAAGAAGCGTAGCACCTGCGCATTCTTAAGACTTAAGTGAATGCCAGTAAGCCTGGCCAGGCAATCCTCGTTATTTCATGACAGCGTTTTTAATTAGCTCCTTAATATTTCGCCATACATACGTGTATATATAATCTATATCCTTGCCTGGTTTAAAAATAAACTCTTGGGGCAATTATGGTTTTAGTTCGTGTGCTGGGTACATTTGTTTATATGTGGGTTAAAACGCTATGGTCCTAGACTAATTAGTTTTAGGTATTTTGGCCATTACTCTTTTCCGTAATTGGGGGCGGAGCTTCCTTTGCTTAAAAGTGTTAGACCAATAGGGTATAAAAAAGGGTTTTTGAAAGTCTGTTGGAGGAGAGGAGAGAGAAAAAAAAACGGAGTTATTAGAGAGACAGAGAGAGAACTTACAGGCAACCTGTTCAAACGGCAGAAAAACAGGTTAGTCTGTGTATAGCATGCTTCTAGTCGGTGTTATGTCAAATAACCGTGTTTTGGTTTTTACCAGTTTCTATAGCGGGTTCGACTAATACTAGTGCAATAGCTATTATCACACGCTGCTCAGTGCTCGTTGGGTAATACTTCCGTGTTGGGTCCTATTTTTCTTCCAGTTGGTTTGATTTATATCTTTACTTTGATACTTTACTGCTTTTACGGGACAACGGAACGAGAGAAGATATTCAATCAAATGGCGACTCCCAACGTTGTATGAACTGGAGGACTTGCACACGGATTCATCATAACCGGGTGAGATCGATCCTTTTCTATTTTTTGTTGCAGTTTGGATTACAAATATTTTTTGAATGGCCATTCGGGTTTTTGTTTTGGAGAGTGTTCTTTTGGATTGCCGGATTGTTGTGTTATTTTTCTACAACTTTATTGGTTTGTTTTTGTTTGTTTTGTTACTTTCTAGGTGCGTTTTAATTTCAAGCCCGGGACTGAAACTTTTAAGTACTCATACACTTGGATATAATTATTGCAACTGTGTGGGCCATAGAATGAACAGCCTGATTATTGGTTGGCCTGCCTGTATTTTTTTTGTTGTCTCCTTCCCTCTCTTTCTTTTTTGTTTACTCAAGTTCCAACAGCGAGGCAGATTATTAATGGTGTTGCTATACATTGGTATTGTGATTATCGGTACAAAGGCCTGTTCATGTAACATATATATATATATATATATATATATATATATATATATATATATATATATATATATAGTTTGTCTTTTCCAATTGCATTTTTATGTGATTAGCATTGCAGTGTTGGTGTGCTCCTTGAAGGATTATCTAGAGATATACTGGGTAGTTTCTTCTACTAATTGTTCTACCAACCTGGATGTTTTGGTTTGCTTACCATTGAGTCAGGGTTGATATTTGCCAGATTTCTGATCTTACTTAAGGCTTACCGTTTTGATTACTCCAGGATACACTTGTGCTTAGTACTATATACAAATAGACATAATAAACCTATCCTGTTTAAAATTTACTCCCTTGGTTCTCGTGAAATCCTTGTTTTTTGCTGTACTGATTTACCTGCTGGGACTGTAGTATTGAATGTTTTATGCTTGGTGCTAGTATACACTTATGGCCTAGGTGTTTGGGTATTGCACACTAGGTAAGTTTGTTACAGAAGTGGTGGCCCGTACGGGGACTAAGGTAGAGTTGATAAGAGTTTTGTTAAGTTGTAAGCTTGCATCGTTTTTTATAGCATTCTGGCGTACTGCGTAGTATTTTGTAGTCATGTCTTTGGATTTGTTAACCCCGTTTCGAGAGACAGGTCCCTCTGATATGTTAGTAGAACCACCTAGTGTTTATATCACCAAGAGAAGACCGAGAGAGCCAATTGTTGAAGTGGGCTCCCTGTTGAGTGAATTGTACGTTAATGAGCCAGACCCTGATGAGGCAGAGGAGGAAATAGAACAGTGCTCGTCTGAGGAACGGCAAACCTTAGAAGAGTTAGGTAATAGGCTGGCTCAGTTAACTGAACAGGTTAAGACACTAGAAGAAAGTTTTAATCTGGCACAAAGCAGCAGTATTAATAGGGAGGAGTCTTTTCGGCAATATGTTGACACCCAGTTCCAGAGGGTCGATAGTTTGACGGAATCATCTGTTGCTCAGCTGGAGCGGTCAGTGGTGGATTGTTTTAACCGTTGGAATGAGCATAGGGACAGAGAATTTAAGAAGCTAGAGAAGAGCCAGTACCCCCAGAGTGTCGGCAATACCATCGCGCCTTCATATATCAAGGTCCCATCCAGCTGATCGCAGGATGGAGGAGCCAGAGATCACTTCTAGAGGGGCCCATGACCCTAAACTGCCGATAAAAAATAATTTTCCTGAGTTTGGAGGTGACGAGAGCAGTGATGCAGTGGGATATATTGATTTGTGTGAAGAGTTTTTAGCTTTATGCCATTAAGAGACATTGAAATTATGGCAACATTATCTTCAGTGTTAAAGGGGTCTGCCAAAAGCTGGTGGATGGCTGAGAAACATGGAATACACTCATGGAGTCATTTTAAAAATGAATTCCTGAAAGCTTTTCTCCCAGCAGATTTTCTCACTACTGTAGAGGATAGGCTACGTGACAGAGTACAGTCCCCTGGAGAAAGTATTAGAGATTTTGCATATGATTATCGCGCACTGTGCTTGAGGTGGAAGCCGGACGTAACGGAAACGGAGATTGTCCGACGAATACTTAATAACAGCAACCCAAAGCTCGCCAGTGGTCTCCGTGGCACAGTGAGTACTGTGACTGATCTGGTTCGTGTAGGCACCATGATCGAAAGGGACTGGAGCGAGCAGAAACAGTATTGGGCTAAAGTAAATAATAAAACTTCCACAGATATCACCGGAAAGAAAGGAACCAAAGGAGCCTTAAGAAAACCAGCAGAGGTGAGTGTAATGCAAAATATCCGAAGATCCATCCCGGATACCCCCAGTCTCTCAGGATTGACTCTATTAGTCGTGAAGGTTGGGGTAAGGAACACACACATTTCTGCATTACTGGACACAGGTTGTACATTTACTTTAATGAAAAACCAATTATGGCATCAAATTCAGAAGCCATGTGACGTGCTGCAGCCATGTGAGGATCAAGCCTTTGTGTTGGCGGATGGACAGTCTCATAGCGCTTTAGGGAAAGTCTGCCTTACATATGATTTTCATGGCGAAATTTGGTCGGTCGACACTTATGTTATGTCAGACCAACACCTGGCATTTCCTTTGATTCTTGGTTTGGATTTTTTATATAAAACCTCTACCGTGATTGATCTGCGTAAGAAACAGTATGGAGTCAAAGGACAAAAGGGATATGCATATTATCCATTTTGCCCAGGATGGAGTGGGAATCGTCATGGAAAGTACAAAACATGCCTGACGTGCCTTGCATACATCTTTACTTGGCTGTCTCTAAGAAGCCTGATGCACCTACATGTCTTGCCCAGGGGTACAGAGGAGCCTACCCCTACTGATACACCGCGACGGGATGCAGCGACAGGATCTCCGGCAACTCATGAAGAAATGGCCTGCCGTGTGCACCTCCCAATTAGGCATGACTACGGTTTGTACTCGCACCATCTATACTACAGATGAGATGCCAATGCGGTGTAGGGCCTACAGAGTGTCCCCCCCTTCAAAAAAAAGCACTGATTAAAGAACACCTTCATCAGATGACCGAGGATGGCATGATTGAACCATCTTCGTCAGATTGGTCTGCTCCGGTGGTGTTGATCGAGAAACGCGATGAATCTTATCGTTTCTGTGTGGACTACCGAAGGATGAACAACAAAACCCAGTTTGACGCCTACCTCATGCCCTGTGTCCATGACATCTTGGAGTCACTGAATGGAGCAGTGGTGTTTAGCTCACTAGATCTACGCTCAGGATATTGGCAGGTTGCCATGGATCCTGACTCGAAAAAAAAACTGCTTTTGCTACCCCATTTGGGTTGTTTCAGTTCAGAGTGATGCCTTTTTGACTTAAGAACGCTGCTGCTACTTTCCAACGTCTCATGGAACATGTGCTGGGAGAGTTGAGAGGACGCTGTTGTTTTGTCTACATAGACGATATCATCCTCTATTCTCCCAGTGAAACCCAACATTTGAGGGACCTTGAGCTAGTGTTTAAGAAACTACATCAAGCAGGTCTCACTTTGAACCTGGCCAAGTGTCACTTCTTTAAAAACACCTTGAAGTTTTTAGGGCATATCGTGTCTAAGGAAGGTGTAGCCGTTGACCGGAGAAGGTAAAAAGCCATACAAGACTATCGGTACCTACCAATCTTAAGGAGGTACAGCGTTTCCTTGGATTGGCAGGTTGGTACCATAAATTCATTTTACATTTTGCGGACATTGCAGCTCCCCTCAACCATCTTAAAAAGAAAGATGTGAAGTGGGAATGGACAACAGCCTGCCAGACCAGCCTGGAGGTGCTTAAGAAAGCTCTTCAAGCTCCTCGGTTTTTATCACACCCAGATTTTTTTTTTCAAGACCTTCTGGGTCTATACAGATGCTAGCGAGGTGGGGCTGGGTGCAGTGCTTGCCCAGAGAGAAGCAGAGGAAGAGCACGTGATTGCATATGCTTCCAGGGTGCTTAATGGGGCAGAATGCAATTACTCCACTTCTGAAAAGGAATGTCTGGCAGTAGTGTGGGCAGTGGAGAAGTGGCGTCACTACTTGGAGGGAGTGCAGTTTCACGTGGTGACGGATCATGCCGCACTAACATGGGCTTTTAATGCGCCGAAGACGTCTTCTCGGTTGACAAGGTGGACACTGAGACTTCAGCAGTTTTCTTTCACAGTGGAATACAGAGCAGGCAGCATCAATGTAGTCCCTGATGCCCTGTCACGCGCCCGGTCGTTCCTGTGGCTATTATAGCCGTGGGTATGAGAGAGAACAACTGGGACTGATCTTCCTACTTCACACGATGAGGTGGCGGCTGCACAGGCAAAGGATCCAACGGTGCTCGAAGTTTCTCGGTGAGGGGAAGACGCCATCTCCGCAGGACCCAACCGGATTACCTTTGCCCAACAACAGGGGTTGGTCTACCGTAGAGTCCCCATCAAAGGAGGGGGTTGTAGATTTCAGCTGGTGGTTCCCCTGACTTGCACAATCGTTTTTATGTTATTTTCATGATAATCCTTTGGGTGGACACTTAGGACGGCTGAAGACTTTGCTCAGGATTTTAGAGGTGGCTTGGTGGCCCACGGTGCGCAAAGACATGGCAACATGTGAAGGAATGCAGTATATGCCAACAATATAAACCAGCTAATAGTAAACCAGCAGGCTTACTGCAACCAACGGTGGTCGGTGAGCCAGGAGAAAAAAAAGGAGGAGTGGACTTAATGGGACCTTTTCCACGAAGCAGAAAAGGCAATGTATACCTGTTAGTGGTGATTGATTATTTTACTAAATGGGTGGAAATCTTTCCCTTCGCAATAGTAAAACACAGAGTATCGCCCGAATCCTCATTCAGGAGATCTTCACTGGTGGGGTACCCCCAAGCGTTACCTAGTCTCGGACCGAGGGCCACAGTTCACCAGCCAGCTAATGGAGGAAGTGTGCAAATCGTGGGGGGTCATCCGAAAGTTGACGACGGCTTATCATCCTCAGGCTAATCTCACGGAGAGAGCCAACCGGACAATAAAAACTATGATAGCCTCGTTCGTGGGGGAGAATCACCAGCTCTGGGATGAATGGCTCGCTGAGTTTCGCTTTGCTATCAATTCTGCTAAGCATGAAACCACTGGTTTGTCTCCAGCTGAGTTGGCAGTGGGACGCGTTCTTAAAGGCCCTCTGGACCAGTTAATTGCTGTAGCTCCCTCTCCTGGTTCTCAGCAGTATACGGTGGTGGAACGCCAGCAAACCCTAGTAAAAGAGGTAGAACAGCGGATTGGAATAGCACAGGTACGTCAAGCAAAATATTATAATGCACGTAGGAGAAATGTACAGTTTCAAATAGGGGAGTTAGTGTGGGTAAGGACACATCCGTTATCTGATGCCACTGCTAATTTCTCTGCAAAGCTTGCCCCTAAGTGGTCAGGGCCAGCTGTGATTGTGAAAAAGTTAGGTCCTGTCAATTATAGGGTTCAGTGGACAGACCAGTCAAAAAGTGAAACTTTGAATGTGGTCAATTTAAAATGGTATTTTGGAGCAAAAACCCCGGTACCTCCGGATGGGGGGGGGGGGGAACTATGTGGCAACCGCCACACAATGTGCTGCAAGAAGCGTAGCACCTGCGCATTCTTAAGTGAATGCCAGTAAGCCTGGCCAGGCAATCCTCGTTATTTCATGACAGCGTTTTTAATTAGCTCCTTTAATATTTCGCCATACATACGTGTGTATATATAATCTATATCCTTGCCTGGTTTAAAAATAAACTCTTGGGGCAATTATGGTTTTAGTTCGTGTGCTGGGTACATTTGTTTATATGTGGGTTAAAACGCTATGGTCCTAGACTAATTAGTTTTAGGTATTTTGGCCATTACTGTTTTCCGTAATTGGGGGCGGAGCTTCCTTTGCTTAAAAGTGTTAGACCAATAGGGTATAAAAAAGGGTTTTTGAAAGTCTGTTGGAGGAGAGAAGAGAGAGAAAATACGGAGTTATTAGAGAGACAGAGAGAACTTACAGGCAACCTGTTCAAACGGCAGAAAAAACGAGTTAGTCTGTGTATAGCATGCTTCTAGTCGGTGTTATGTCAAATAACCGTGTTTTGGTTTTTACCAGTTTCTATAGCGGGTTCGACTAATACTAGTGCAATAGCTATTATCACACGCTGCTCAGTGCTCGTTGGGCAATACTTCCGTGTTGGGTCCTATTTTTCTTCCAGTTGGTTTGATTTATATCTTTACTTTGATACTTTACTGCTTTTACGGGACAACGGAACGAGAGAAGATATTCAATCAAATGGCGACTCCCAACGTTGTATGAACTGGAGGACTTGCACACGGATTAATCATAACCGGGTGAGATCGATCCTTTTCTATTTTTTGCTGCAGTTTGGATTACAAATATTTTTTGAATGGCCATTCGGTTTTTGTTTTGGAGAGTGTTCTTTTGGATTGCCGGATTGTTGTGTTATTTTTCTAGAACTTTATTGGTTTGTTTTTGTTTGTTTTGTTACTTTCTGGGTGCGTTTTAATTTCAAGCCCGGGACTGAAACTTTTAAGTACTCATACACTTGGATATAATTATTGCAACTGTGTGGGCCATAGAATGAACAGCCTGATTATTGGTTGGCCTGCCTGTATTTTTTTTGTTGTCTCCTTCCCTCTCTTTTTCTTTTTTGTTTACTCAAGTTCCAACAGCGAGGCAGATTATTAATGGTGTTGCTATACATTGGTATTGTGATTATCGGTACAAAGGCCTGTTCATGTAACATATATATATATATATATATATATATATATATATATATATATATATATATATATATATATATATATGTTTGTCTTTTCCAATTGCATTTTTTATGTGATTAGCATTGCAGTGTTGGTGTGCTCCTTGAAGGATTATCTAGAGATATACTGGGTAGTTTCTTCTACTAATTGTTCTACCAACCTGGATGTTTTGGTTTGCTTACCATTGAGTCAGGGTTGATATTTGCCAGATTTCTGATCTTACTTAAGGCTTACCGTTTTGATTACTCCAGGATACACTTGTGCTTAGTACTATATACAAATAGACATAATAAACCTATCCTGTTTAAAATTTACTCCCTTGGTTCTCGTGAAATCCTTGTTTTTTGCTGTACTGATTTACCTGCTGGGACTGTAGTATTGAATGTTTTATGCTTGGTGCTAGTATACACTTATGGCCTAGGTGTTTGGGTATTGCACACTAGGTAAGTTTGTTACAAGGTCAGTGGAGCGTCTTGAGGCATTTTCAAATATCAGGATGTTTAGTGTTATTTTGTTTTACTATTTGCTTAATACGCGATAGCTTTCGACAAGTTCGAAGTTGACTGTAAAAACCGGTCCTGCTAAAGTCTTGGGATGTGATTTATAGCTGGAATTTAGTAGATTTGGTCGGGCGATAGCAAGCCACTCCCCCTTCTCAACCCACTTGTAGTCAACAAGCGATAGCTGCTTTTAGGGCGAAAAGGGGCGTTTTGGTTCCACAAGATTTCGCTTGGAATTTTACTTGTGTTTTGTTATCGCGAATGCTTTCGCGCCTCCTTTGCTAAGCATATGTTCGCATTCTGTCAGTCTTGTGTGACGCTCCTGTTGTTATGCTGCTCTCCATATACTGTACATAAGTATTTTCACTTGTAATAATTGACATGAAAATAAATTGCTACAGTCCTCATTAATATAAGTGTTCATAATTACTATAGTAAAAGTTGTATCTTGTATTGTTTTCACTACAGAACAGCCTGAAGTCAAGGTGTGGAAATATTTACCGGAGCTCAGCTCTGGACAGCTCCGGCTGAATTTTAAGCCCTGGTATCAACACTTATGTATGAAGTGCTTCCTCGTTGCAACATAGTTGGAAGCTGTATTTAAGAGGCTGTGCTTTGTGTCCTGCCTTATAACGAGAATGCAAGTGAAATGGCATTATGTTATAAGTGATTTATGTACTATAAACGGTTGAAGTCTAACTAGGGAGCAATGTATACAGTATATATTGAAAATACTATAAATAACTAGCACATGCTTTATGTGTACATGGGCTTCAGTAGAGGGTAAGATACATTGTAGTTGACACTCATTTGAAAGTGATGGCTCTATCACTACAGGCCATTCAGAAGAACAGACATTTTTGCAGATTTTCAACTCCAGCATCTCTTTAGGAATTATAGACAATATTCATTTTTTATTGGTCTCATGAGTAGGTCAACAAAAAATCCCTTTATTGTAAAGAATTAAAGCCCATTTGCTGTAAACCAGGTCTGGGATTTTAATACCTTCTGGGTGCCCTGTAAGAAGCCAGTAAACATTAGTTCCAATGTCCCACTGCTGGAATTTGAAACATAGAGGATATATACAGTGTACATGCTTTCAGCAAGAATTTGGATTTCATTTGAATGTGTTTTTCAGAAATCAGGAATGATTCATATAAGCATGGTTTTAAATGGCACTGCTGCAGATCTATACTGAGAAAATGGCAATTAATAAGTTTAGCCTCCTGTCTCGTATAGAATCCCTATCCTATATATAATTTGTATTCTGACCTTACCTGTTTGGTTGTGTGCTTCCTGAACTGTGAGAACTTATGTTGACTAGAGGCAGGTAGTCCATTATGGACACGTAGATAAACCTCTTGGCACCAGAAATAACTCTGTTGATGGCATCAATATTTTTTGTTCTGTCATTAGGGCAAAATATGCTTGGAGAACTCTGAAAAAAAGCACAATATTACTGTTAGTTGTACAATAGTGGTACATTTTACACTACATCCTTATAAACGAAATATAATTTTCTAATATGGGACTGTTGAGTGGAGAAATTTGGAGCTTTTGATGTAGTACTGGGTATTAAAATGTATGTATCCACATCGCTGTTAGCAAATACATAATCAGTTCCCCACATTGCCCCAAACGTGTTCCTCCAGCCTGCCTTTAAGGGCAAAACTGCAATTTCATTTATATTCTTTATTAAATCAAAGCAAAGTCTAATTAAAAATATTCTTGAGGCTCAAATATACCACATGTTGCTCATACTAAACATGCAGTTACAGTCAAACCTGCTTAATATCACTTTAGGGGCTGGGCTGAAGTGATGACAATAAGTGGAGCTGACATTATCAGTACACTAAAAACCTGGCAAAATAAGCATTTCCGGCCACTATTAATAAATAAAAAATGGGTACCAATAATGGAGGTTTTATTTCTTTTCTCAATCGGAACACAGCGTAGTTTACACAAAACAGAAGTATAGGTAAGGATCATATCTTTCTCTCACTTTTCCTGTGTATCCCTTTTTTTCACATCCATTTCTATGGCAAACACAATAATCCAAAACGAAACCTGAAGGTGCAATCCTCCAAATCCAAACCGATAAATATTACATATGCCCCCCTTCCTAAGAAACATCCCCGTTTCTACACTATATAAACAAACAGTTGCAACTATGTAAAATGACATCTTTTTAACAAGATAATAGTACTAATAAAGTATTTGACCTCATATTTAGCTCAACAATGTAAATGCATGTTTGCTTCATGTTGTACCATATAGAGGCAATACAAACAAAACAAGAAAACAGGTAAATGAAAAGCATTGTCCAATTTGGTTTGTGCTTGTGCATTCCACACATCTATAAAGTCCCAACTATGTCAGTTTGTGATCTTTGAGATGGGAAGGTTGGGTAACCCTTCGTCCACTATGTGTAGTTCCCAAATGCACTGGCGGTGGTGGTAAATCGCTGGTTCATTCAACTAGACGTGGTGCAGGTAGAACTTGGATGGGTCGTGGAGAACTGGTAGGTGTTGAGGTGTTACTGTATGCAGGTGAAACAGGTAATGCAGATCCTTCGACAAAATGATAGGAAGCTGGAGGAGCCAACGCTCCTGACAATGCTGTCAGTGAATGCCGATGTTCAAGGGGGTCCTGATGGGTTTGCACAGACAACAAAGCCGATCTCTCCCTGGCAGTGTAGGATTTCAGTCTGTTGTGGTGTACCACTTGGGGTTTGGCCTGTAAATTGGTGGTGTCCACAATCTTGTACAGAACTGCAGGAGTTGTGTCAGTGGTTGGGAGTCGTTTTAGCACACAAAAGAGTCCATTCCAATATGGTGCAAGCTTGTTTCGAGAGTTGGCAGGGTTGTTAAGCCAAACTAAGTCACTTTCAACCATACCATGACTTTGAGGATGACATGGTGAAGTGCGTGTTTTAGTGACACCCAGAAGTTGGCAGAGTTGCATGAGGAGATCAATTCAAACTGTCTTCCTTGATCCATATGAAGGACTTCAGAAATGCCATGTTCAGCAATGTAACTTTCAAACAGACATTTTGCAACTGTAGTAGCTTGTTGATCTGGAACAGGATACAGATTAACATACTTTGTGAAATAATCAATCACAGCAAATACATAATGGTTACCACGGGAGGTGATCAGCAGTTCTGTAAGGTCTGCTGCAACAATGTGAAAAGGCTCGGAAGCTGTTATAATTTGCATTGGAGCTTTGTGATGTGGAATGTCCGAGTTTGGCAGGCTTTGCAAGTTTTGCAGAAATCTCTGTAGACATAAAGGGCTCAATAACAGGGGCTGTTGGCTCGTGCAAGAGTCTTGCAAAACCCTAAATGCCCTACAAAATTGAGACCATGCAGGTAATTTAGGACATGAGGCACTAAAACTGTGGTCACAACTGGTAAATGGGGTTATCACCATTTGCTGCTGGTTTCACTCAGTACAACAGTCCATTCTGAAGGATGAGGCTGGAATATTGTCTCCACAGCTTGCTAAGTAC
Source organism: Huso huso (assembly GCA_036884735.1). Taxonomy (NCBI): domain Eukaryota; kingdom Metazoa; phylum Chordata; class Actinopteri; order Acipenseriformes; family Acipenseridae; genus Huso; species Huso huso. The sequence goes on from JAHFZB010000125.1 coordinate 31,374, forward strand.
TGGAGTGACATTTTTAAGTTTCCAGTGCGGTGGGCGATGTTCATTCTGCATCCATTGTAAAACTGTTTGAATGTTGGAGTCCTGCAATGGGACAGATTTTTAACCTTTTGTTGGAAAACATGGAACAAGTATTGAATAGCAGTTTGCTACGCATGAGGAATGACGGCTGTATTCATGTTATTTTTCTGAAAAGTGATTTAACATTGGATAGAAAAAACTGTTAGTTCCAAAAATGCAAGCACTGCTGTAATGGATGAAGACTGGCTATATACTCTGGGTATATAGATACTTGCACTGCATTGACTCCGAGCCAGCAAGAAATAATAGCAGCTTCATTGAGCAATGGATGGTAGCAGAGAGCTGAGAAAAACACCAAGTTAACGTATATTTAACTATACTTAAACAACTGCACATTAGAAGTAAATTGAAGGCAATATGGTAGAGAAGTTACTCTGAGGTTGTAACAACTGAAAAAGATTCTTTTGTGTCAAAGCAAATGGCTGGCCAGCAGCACACGGCTGTACAAACAAGTCCTTTGATCTCCAGCCCTGACATGAAAGAAGCTTGCCCTTCGGGGAGTCCACTGGGGTATAAAACTAGTTAAACAGGTTTTTGCTTAGAAAATACAGCTGGTTTATGAGGGGGTCATAAAGCTAGTTTTCAAGGGGACCAGAAGGAGCCAGGCTCTAAGACTTCAGAGAGATCCAAAGAGATAATGCCACTGGGATCAAAGGGTCTCAGGCAAAACGGAGAGATAGGAACAAGGAAGATGACAAAAACCAGATGTATGGACCTTTCTGGCACCAGGGGTCTGAAGAATGCACTGAGTTCAGAGGTCTTCACACTAGATCACACACACACACACACACACACACACACTCACACTAAATTAACAGGATAATGTGTTGTACCTTTTCTATTGGTTAAGTGTTAGAGAAAGAGGAGGTGGACCATCTATACAGAAGGGTATTTAATGTCATGCAACAATTGTAAGAACGAGTATTCTGTTTGTCCTGTACCTGGGACCAGACTCCCTGCATATATGTAATAAACTTAACACTGATTAAGAAATGGCGTCTGTGCAGTTTCTTAAGAAACATCGATACTCACGTTTTAAGTAACATCACCTTTGCTTCCTCTTTCCCCACTACCTGTTTTACATGCCACCAACCGGGACACCAGGCCAAGTCATGCCCATCTGCAATGGAGTGTGACGTGGAGGCTTGCAATTGGGCATCAGAAGCGGGTAAGCGAGGGGAAAATGGTTGGGAGGGGCCTTGTATTGTTGATGTGGTTTTAGTTAATGTGAAAACCCACGCATTAGTGGACACAGGGTGTGAGCAGCTTTCTTGCACGGTGTGTCATGAACTAACAAAGAGAGATGGATCGGAAAATGGGAGGGAGCATCGTATGTATTCAAGAGATCACGTTTCTTGCAGATCTTTTGGATGCTGCACCTTTACCCTCCCCCACCAGGTGCCTCAGATGCTTTTGTTAGCAGAGGACAAAAGGTCAGGAATGTGGTCAGCTACATAGACACAAAATGCTGTGAGGTATTTATCCCAGGTAGAAACATCTGCATAGATGAGAGCACCGTTGGCTTCAAAGGAAGGATTATCTTCAAGTGCTACAATTCTCAGAAGCCTACCAAGTGGGGGATGCGTGTGTTTGTTTTAACTAACTATGAAACTGGTTAAGTCTCTGCTATTGTTCCTTACTTTGGCAGCCCAACAACAGACTCCCTGCTGAGACCTGACATGCCGTTTTCATCAAGAATTGTTCTTTCCCTGTATGAAACATTGCTGCAGACAACAAATGGACATGGCTTTCATTTGTTTACAGACAAATTTTACACAGGTTACGAACGGCCATGGAACTGCTAAAAATAAAAATCCACCTTACTGGAACAGTAATGGCCAACAGAACAGGATTGCCAGTACCAGTGAAGCAAGGCCTCAAACTGAAAAAAAAATGACAGTCTCATTCACCAAGGACAACAAGATCATGGTGCTAGGATGGAATGACAAAAGGCTAGTGCTCATGTTGAGCACCTTCCAAGGCAGTGACTGAGAAGGAACAGCACACCATCAAGAGAGGAGCAATTGAAGAGCTCGACAAGCCTTCAGTTATCTGTGATTACACCAGCAAGATGGGTACAGTGGACCGGGCGGATCACTACTGTGACAGCTATGCTTTCACAAGAAAGTCTCTGAAGTGGTGGAGGAAGATGTTCTTTTGGCTGCTGGAAGTAGCAATTGATGAAGGTGGAATCAGGACAGCTACCTGTTCACCATAAAACCTTCAGGAAAGCCTTACTGGTACAACTGGTGGGAAATGTTTGCAACCCTGGCTCAAGAAAATGTGGTTGTCCATCATCAACAGACAAGATAAGAAAGACTGAATGGAAAGCCACATTTCATTGCAAAAATAAATCAAAGAGCACCAAAGACTATGCAGTATTCAGTGACAAAAGGGGGGAGGAGAGAGACTGTATGGTTCTGCAAAACCTGCTCAAGGCAGCCAGGGTTACACCCAGGTGACTGTTTTGAAAGATACCATACCATGGACACATACAGATAATTTCTGTCAGTGTAAATGCCTTTTTTTTTGTTTGCATACCTCGCCTGATATAAATAGTTATAACATTGATGAAAAATAGCTTTTAGTTAATTTGCTGTTTTTTTCTTTGTTAGTATTTGGTATGTAATTGATTTGTAAAAAGTTTTGTACCTGTCTGATTATTCTAAAGGTAATATAATCAAGCAAAAACTAAAATTTTGTGAAATTGTTACTTTTTTTCAATGTTCGCCTGATATATATATATATATATATATATATTTAAAATATATATATATATATATAAACATGGTTTTTGTTCAAAATTGTGGTACTGTTGTCTTGTATAGGGTACTATTTGGACTTACACTGCTTTGTTACTTGTTTTAAGCAAATAAAGTCACTTTATTTCAATTTGAACAGCACATGGTCTGAAATTTAATTTTGTTCACAAAAATTAATTGGACCTGACCAGCCTGACAGCCACAGAATAGATGGACTGCAAAGGGTTAAAAAGAGACTCCGCCAGGACCCACTCTGATCACACCAGATTTCACCAAGAGATTCATCCTCCACACCGATGCATCAGATGTTGGTTTGGGTGCGGTTTTGTCCCAAATGGTAGACGGACTAGAACACCTGATACTGTACCTCAGCTAAAAGATGCTCCTCCGGGAGCGCAACTACTCCATGGTCAAAAAGGAGTGTTTGGCCATTAACCCTTTGCGGTCCATTTATTCACACTTGCAGTTTATTTTAGACGCGATGTTTAAAAATATATTTTTTCACAGTAAAACAGGTTTAAAAGGCACTGCATATCAACAGGACACTCAGTACTGCATCTCCAGCCCCGCCCCACCCCTTATTCGCTGTTTTTTTCACATACCTCTACATAGTAGTGCATACCGATAAATCATCTCCTGATCACTCGTTTTATCACCAAACTCCTCAATAATGCGATCCAAGTCATTATTTTATTACTATAACATCTAAAAAAGCTCTGCAAATGTCTGTGATATTCTTTGAGCGCTGCATGCAGAAGCAGCTATCTTTGTCTGTGTTTTTTGTGTCTTTTTGATGATGTCGGACAGGGTCCGACATTGGATCGGAAAGGGAAAATTGCAATGTCGGACCAGGTCCGACATAGGACCGCAAAGGGTTAAATGGGTTATTCACTCTTTATGATACTACCTGCTGGGACATTCATTTGATCTAGTCACAGACCACACCCCACTCAAGTGGTTAAGCACAATGAAGGACAGCAATGCCAGGATAACTCGGTGGTCTCAAATGATCCACCGTGCAGGGAAAGAACACCAAAATGTGGATTATTGTTCCCAGGAGGGGGGAGTAATGGGAAAGGCAGATTCAGCCGAATCTTCCTTCTGCTCCACTCTGATTGGTGGGATATGTGACAGAGACAGAATGATTCTTGGTGATAGATCTCCCTCCCGACCTGTGAGGGCGCTGTGTAAACAGAACAGCGTGCCCTGGACTGGATGGCCAGACAGTTCATTCCCAGGGTTAGGCAGAAGTCACCCATCTAGAAAGGGGGCGGAGCTACGGTACATTAAATCATCGACCCGGAAGGGAAACTATGTGGCAGCCGCAGATTGGTGGAGCGGTTGCAATCGTTAATCAATGGGGCGTGATTGACGGTAAATAAGGGGACATAGCAAGGTGATCTGTTCCTTTGTTATGGTTAACGCTAAACCGGAAGGAGACCCATATTGCAATCGTGAGTGTTTTGTTTGTTTTGTTGTGTCTAAAAACTGTTTGTTTGTTGTTATTAGATGGCTAACACGATCCAGAGCTGTCGCTAAAGGCCAGCACCAAACCCACACAAAACTTCACTTGTCACGATTAAACTGTATTTGCACCACGAGCACTATAGCACTCACTGTGGACTTGTGATCGTGTTTGTGTTAACTGTAGGTGTTTAAATACTGGGACTATTATTTCGGGACCAACCCGTGGATTAAACAGAGCAATACGCAACCGCTGTGTATTGCCTGTTATCATTATTGTTTACTGTTTGTCATCAGACTTTGGATTACAAAATAAACCATTATTTCACCAGTACTTTGTTATTTATCCTTGTCTTGAGCACTGCATCACCCATACCCCTATGCACTGCAAACCACTTTGCCACAATGATCCACTTGCTTCTTAATCTCTTTTCTAATAGTGGGTGAAGCATAGTACGCAGGCTGTCTAATGGGATTGGTATTTCCTGTCCTGATGGAATGTTTGATGGCTTTTGTCCTGCCATAGTCATCTGGAACGCTGCTTGAGTGTCTATCATAACGAGAATCCTCACAGTGGGATCCAGGGCTCCCCGTGTGTCTCTGATAAGGTGAAGGGTAGCGTTGAGCACGCTGTCTGGACCAGGCTTGTGGAGATGTCTCACGCTGTCTTTCTCTGAAGCACCTCTCATGGTCATATCCAGCTGTGGTGCTGAAATATCACTCCGGAGTGGGTGAGCACCCCCGCCTGTACTCCCTATGTGGTCTATTCGAGTCCTCATACTGCCTTTCGGTTGTTAATTTGTTCACCTCACACTGTAAATGCTTCACTTGAGTTACAAGACCATCCAAGATTTTATGCAGACCTTTATCTTTTTCACTGTGCACAGCAGAAACTTGTTGTACTGGTGCTGGGACGGTTTGCATTGGAAATAGCTGGAAATGGCTGAGGGGCTGTTAAAAGCAGAGCCTGTTGCACCCGTTCACATTGGCAGGCTATTGTGCTCTAAATTCATGAATTCTTGATTGTAAATGTGGATCAAGTCCAGCAACAAATTTTTCCCTTTTTAAAGCAACGTCTCCATAGTTGGGAAACACCTGCTGGACTAACCTTGAAATTTCAGCCGCATGCACTTCAAGCTGTTCAAACGGTAGGCGAGGACGTGCGTTTGGAATGATGTAATGAACTGTTTCTGTCCAAAAACATTCGCTGTTTAAGCGTCATAATTATCTTTATCAGCATTAGAAAGATTGTGCAAAAAGCAACACCTCCCAGTTTAGAAGGTAAAAGTTTAGCAAGCTGTTTTGATGATGTTCCTAAAGCATCACAGCACACTTCTAACCGCTGCACCCACTGTACAAAGCTTTCTGGCCCTTCGCCAAGAAAAAAAGACGGTAGTTTGTGTTTAAATTGCAGCGTATTTACGCCTGCTTCTTGTCTTGGGCTTGCTTCCTCATCAGACATGTCTGTATACTTATTGTACATGGAGCAATTTATGAATGCAGCAAAACTAGAGTTTATAAACTCACCAGCTATCACGGTCCCGGTCACAGTTTTTTTTTTTTTCACGCCTCTGTGCTGACTCGCCGTCCGATTAAATGAAAGATAAGAAACGCAGTCACTGCTGCCACCAGTGTAATGTTGTACTTGTATTGATTTAGAGCGATGCAAGGGTTCTAATAATGGAGGTTTTATTTATTTTCTCAAATCGGAACACAGCGTACTTTAGACAAAATAGAAGTATAGGTAAGCAGCATATCTTACTGCTGCTTGTCTCTTGCTTTTCCTGTGTATCTCTTTTTTCACATCCATCTCTATGGCAAACACAATAGTCCAAAATGAAACTTAAAGGTGCAGTCCTCCAAATCCGAACTGATAAATAGACATAAACAGTTCAGTTCTACAATAATTTTGCTAATTTCTTTTTATTCACACATCACAATAAATAAATTAGATTATTTTGGGTTTTTTCCAACTTTTACTCTGGAACTTTTGCCAAGAGAAAGATTTTTTTCTTTAAAACATTGCAGGCCAGTTCATGCTCCCTCCTTCATATTATAGGAACAGAGGAGTGTAATCTGGACTACACTGCGATCATTTGAAGACATTTTTTCTCCCGGTGAATGTTCCCCAATGTTGAGAAATATATTGCCCAGCTGGTTTATGACTTATAATGTGTGATTAAGAATTTGTTTCTAAATAAAACGCTGTGATACAGACAACATAGGACACTGCAAAGGTAACATAATGCATGTCTTATAAAGTTTCATTTTATTAAGTACCCTGTACATATACTGTAACATTACATTAACATCAAAATGCTTGTAAAAATTGCATTTATATTCCAGGATGTCAGATTTACAAAACAACTTGCTGCTTTAATTCCCTACGTGATTTTCTTTCTTTGAATAGAGTTACTTTACAATTTAAAAAAAAAAAAATGTTATGAATAGGGAATGTTCAAAAATCCTTCACAGCAACTTATTTCGATGTAGGGCCTATAACCTCCATTTGTTCTCTCCTTTCTCTGATAGAGCCATTACTTCAGTCTTTCTGGATATTCCAAGACTTTTCCATTTTAATTTGAATGCTTACAAAACTAAATACTGAAGTGAGTTGCTGCATGTCAAGCAAGATACCTGCACTGAGTTTGAAGTTACATGAAGTAGGGTGAAAAGAGCAAATTACTTTCCTTGCTCATTCAATCTTTGGCCTCTTTTTTTTTTAGACTACCCTCAAAGGGGTCAGTTTTGTTGAATTATGTGGTGTTACTATGGTGCAAAATATTTTCCACTGGCGGCTGAGTTGGCCACCAAATGAATTACAGTAATATATAACTTAAGTCAGGCCTCCAAAGTTGAAAGATTATTTTGTCTTACTAGAAACTCAACACAATCCATAATCAAACATTGTGCCAAGGGTATGAAGAACGGTTAGCCAGTCCCTTGCATACCAACAGGTGATTAACATTTGCACTTTGAAAGGTTCAATACATCCAAGTGGCTGTATTTACAAATACAGTACATGCTTGATTGACTGCATCAAATGCAGCAGTGCAGCTCTATCCACATTGATATATCCCACAGAATTAATATTTGTTTGTATCCTTGTGATAGGGGGTGTGGGTTATCGGCTGACAGACAGACACAGGAAGTTGTTGTTGAAAACGTCACACAGGCATTTAGGATTTATTTACACGGCAACAGAAATAGCCACTTGCCAATACCAACAATGCTAAGGGCAGGGCCACAATACGCTGCAGTGTAAACTAAACAAGGAGACACAAACTAATCCCTACTCTGAATTCAGTAGTTCAGGACAAATCCCACAACACAGAAATTTGAGTTTAAGGAAATGTTTTATCGATGATTATGCTGCTTGGTTTGAGGATCCACCACTTGGCCGTCTGGACAAGGCAGGAGACCCCCAAAAGATCCAAGTGGGTCCCAATGCTGCAGAGTAGATTTTAATTACTGAGCAGAGAAAAAGCATTTTTAAGGTCATTGTGACAGGATGACAGAGGTTGAGACTCAGAGACAGTTTGAAAAGTTCAAAAATAAAACTTTTTAATACACAAAAATACAAAATAAACCGGCACGAGGGCCAAACAAAAAGGTTTCAAAACACAAACAATAAACACAAAACAAAACTTACAAAAAATACGGCTTCCAGGTTGGGCATTGCCTTCACTAGTTTGCAAAAATGAAAAAACAGCACACACAGAAAAACACTCTTGCTTCCTCTCCTTCTAGAACTCTCCCTCTGGGAGGCTGAGACCTCCTTTTATGCCAGGTGGCTGGTGACTAATTGAATAATTAATTGTTTGATTGCTCCCACCTGACGCAATCAACCTGGGCAGGGAGGAGAATTTAACTCCATCCCTGCCAGTATTTCCAAGGGCAGAGCCCTGCTCTGCCACAGTCATTGATGTCACTTCTGATATATGACGGGTATGCTTCAGATGACCAGTGACCAAGTCATTTGATGAGGTGGATGGGAATTCCACGACGAGAGGTTGTGGAAGCTGCTCCTATCCGAAAAGAGTGATCTGAACATTTTTCTGCTGGAAACCCAGACGTGAACAGGTTCTGGTGGAGGTGATAGATAAACCAATGACGGGTGATAATGGTTCCGTTTTCATTTAGAAACAGGGTATCTGAACTGGGTGCTACCTGCGGTAGCCAAAGTTGGGGAAAAAAAGAAGAGATTTGTATGGACTTAATCTGAAGTAATACATCAAAGAGCCTTTTATTTCTTGGTCAGTTTTGCTCTTCAAGTGGAAAGTATCATTTAAGAGAATAGAGAGGTCATAAATGCATGGGTGAAAGAGAGGGTTGAAATATCAAGAAGCAGTAAATTCCGAACATCTCAAAAACCCAAAGAAGTCCAAGAGAAATAAAGCTTCATGAATTTAATCTAAAACATTAGAGGTAATTGGACCAAAGGCTGGTGTGAATAGCAGGGCTAGACGAACCATAGATCAATTTGTGAAGAAACTGATTGCCCGCTATGACCACTTTAAATAAAAGAGGTCTTATTGTAAGTGTTTTTTAAGGCAGGTAAGTCACTCTAACAGTAAATGAAGGAAAAGGAATATTGAAGTTGAACGGATGGTTTTAAAACCATTCCAAGATGACCAGTATGTTTGAAGGGTCAGAGGCAAGATGCTAGAAGGATTGTTTCCTGTGCTTATATAATAAGACAGAGATTATGATTTACAGGAATGTCAGGTCTGAAACACGAAGAACCTGCAATGGATGTAGAAGAGCTGCTTCTGGAGCCAAGTGTCTGATTTTGCTTTTTAATTGAAAACGAGAAAAAGAGTCAGCAAACTTCTTAATATAAATTGATGGCAAACTGATAACCTGGTGATCCTTCTGAAAAAGTTCATAATATGTAATGAGGAAGAATGACCTTTGTTAATGATTTCGACTGTTGCTAAATTACATGAGTTGATGAGAATTGATTTTTTAGCCCAGGAATACCCCTAAAGGAATACGGCTACAGCAACTAGGTACATTTCATACAATGCGGAGGACTGAAGAGATGCCCGACGAGCCAGCCGATAAGTACAGACCCATGCAGAGCCGGGGTGCTGGGATGAATACCGATCTGAAAACAAAGCTGCAGCCGCAGAGAGAAGCGCCAAGAACAATGGAGTTGGGACCACAGCAGAGCGTAGCTGAGAGCGAGGTGAAGCCAGAGAGTGACAGAAACTGAAGGGGAGAAGGGCGCTGCCGCTCAGGTGACAGAGCGAACAAACCACCACTCGAAGAAGTGTCAAGGATTCCTTCCATGACAAAGAACGACTGAACCAAAGGGGTGAGTTACATGGCGTTTTATATGTTTCTGATAGGTTACATTGAGATGACAAAAATGTAGGGGCCATCCCTCCTCCTGAACTTTAGTTTATAAACTTTCTTAATAATAAAACTCTGATCACGGTTCCACACATGGTGGTCAGAGGTTTTTAGTTTCTTTATCAAAAAAGATTTCTGGGTAGTGGATGATCCTGTCTGTGGCTGCAGCATGGAGGTGTGTCAGCTAACCTCTTTTATCATGAAATGCTCCGCTGGGATACGCCTGCTAGCCGGTCAAGCAACCGCAGCAATTCAATCATTGGCTGCAATTCCCTGTAAACAAACTCGGCTGGCAGAGCATCTGGCTCTCAAATTATTTACAATAATTTACAAAACATAAAATAAACCTGAAGAAAAATAAACAAAAACATAAACTGTGACAGAGGAGATCTGTGCTAGCTGTCTCCTGTGTATTAGTGAATCACCCACACTCTCTCACATGTGGTGTCAGAGTGGGATTCACTGGCCCTGCCAAAATACGGCATCGCTAATCCAGGAGCAGAATGGACGCTACCCAGTTTGACACGATGATAGCCCCCCTGCACCAAACTCTGACGGTGGCAGTGCAGGGAGGGGAGGGGGCTGCTGGCCCTGACAGGAGCCAACAAAAATGATGGAAGAGGCCTGCCCAGATGCCTACCTGGATGTGTTCAAAGCCATGGCTGTCTCGGGGCCAATGGTCCCAGGCCCAGTGGGCTAGCTACCCCTTGCCGCAGTTAACGGGGGAGGCACAGGCTGCAGCAAGAACCCTGCCCCCCGCATCCATTATGGAATACCCCATGCTTAAGGTGGCTATCCTCAAATCAGGTGGGGGCCATGCCAGAGGGCTACTGAAAAAAAATTCCGGGAGGAAGTCTTCGCAGGGGTCTTGCTCGGACACCCTACAGTAGAGCCCAATTGATGGCTCATGTTTTCAAACCTCCACTGGAAGCTGCATGGCGGGAACCAGGTCCACTGAAGTGTTGGACATGCCAGGAGGTGGGCCACATTGTTTGGGATTGACCAGCCATAGAATGTGACCTCATCCGTCCAGGTAAGAATGTTCAATTACCATCATCCAGCAGATAGGTTTTGTCCTTCCTGTGACAGTGGATGGTACACAAACACAGGCTGTCTTGGATTCAGGGTGTGGTCAGTCCCTAGTACAAGAAGGGTTAATCTCACCGAGGCATAAACAATTAATGGGATAGGTAAATATTAAATGTATTCATGGGGCTGTGCATACCTGTCCAAAAGTCTCAGTGGATTAAAAAATTGGGCAGATGGTGACGCAAGTACAAGTGGGGTTGTGCCCTTGCCTGCCAGTGTCTGTCATTCTGGGACGAGACTGCGAGCAGTTCTAATATTGGTTGGCTGCTGTGACTGCCCCGCTCCCTCCATTGGCTAAGAAGGAGGAAGTAATTGGAGACATTTTCCCCTTCCACGACCTGGCTTGATTTTGCCATAGATTCAAACCCCAAAAACTAAAACGGGAATGCAATGGAGAGAATCCGATCAGTTTCGGGTGGGGGTGGTTGGTGAAAGTTCTGGAGGGGGAGGCGGAGGCGGAAGAGCTAGCACAGGGGCCTGGTACTTCTGCCTCCGCTCGGGACCGACCTGGTCCCGTGTTGGATTTTTTAGTTCGCCCCTGTGACTTTCGACTTGAGCAAGGGCACATCAACGTGCTGTGCAGGCCAAGCAGCTGTAGTGAATGGAGATTGATCAAGATTTACTGTATTGATTGATAAATTACCCCAGACTGGGAAGTGTGTCATTATTTGCTCATTCCTAAGCCTTTTAGGGCTGACTTTTTTTGCAGCTGGCTCACACTATATAATGCTACACATTATCCAGAGGCCATCCCACTCCCCTCTGTGTTTGCTAAGTCTGTTGCCAACAAGCTCGTGAAGGTTTTCTTCCGGGTGGGTATTCCCAGGGAAATGCTGACCGACCAAGGTAGAAACTTTATGTCACGCCTGGTCAGCAAAACATGTAAGCTTGTGGGGATTAAGACCATCTGGACATCAGTTTACCAGACTCATGGACTGGTGGATCGTTTTAATAAAACCCTAAAAAGTATGTTATGCCGATTTATTGATAGTGACGTGCGCTACTGGGACCAGCTGATTCCTCCCGTTCTCTTTGCTATCAGAGAGGTACCCCAGGCTTCCACAGTGTTTTCTCCATTCAAGCTGCAGTGGGAGGAACAGCAGGACAATTCGACCAATATGGTCCAGTATGTGTTGGACATGTGCAAACATCTGGAGTCTATTGGTCGATGGGCACATGACAATTTGCAGTAGGCACAACACATGCAGGAGACCCAGTATAACCAAGGTGCCCAATTGCACACGTTTTCAGCCGGGAGATAAAGTGTTTCTATTGTTACCCAGCTCTGAGTCTAAACTCCTGGCAGTGACAAGGACCCTTTGAGGTTACACGCCGGGTTGGGACGGTGGATTATGAGATCTGCCAGCCAGGACCGCGGAGAAAACAACACATTTATCATGTAAACCTCCTGAAGCCCTGGTTGCAACGGGAAGCTTTGTTAGGGGCACAGTCTGATGATATCACAGACTTGGGACCTGATCTTTCTGTTTTGACGAGAACAGGGTCGGTGCAGATTGTAGACAATCTGACACCAAAACAGAAATGTCAGGCTGTAGATTTGGTGGCAGCTTTCCCGGACGTGTTCTGTCCCGTCCCAGGGCAGACTTGAGTAGCCCACCATCACATTGACATTGAGCCGGGGGTGTGAGTTCACCAGAGGCCGTACCGTATACCTGAACGTAAAAGACAGGTCATAAAAATGGAGATTGACAATGTTTGAGCTGGGGGTAATAGAAGTCCCAGAGTGACTGGAATAATTGTTTTAGTGGATAAGCCAAATGGATTGACTTTAGGAGAGAATGAAAAATCAAAGTTCAATGCTTATCCCATGCCCCTGGTAGATGAATTGCTGGAGCTTTTATGCACTGCTCACTTTATTTCGATACTGGATTTAAGAAGGGTTGCATGGAGCACCAGCCACTTTCATGCGGATGATGGGCCGTGTCTTGTGGCCCCATCAGCAGTATGCCGCTGCTTACATTGATGATGTGGTCATCCACAATGAGGACTGGTCTAGTTATCTGTGTAAGGTGGTGGCAGTACTGCAATCCTTGCGGGAGGCTGGGCTCACTGCTAACCCAAAGAAGGGTGCAATTGGGAAGAATGAGTCGGTGTATTTGGGGTATTGAGTAGGGGACGTTCAGATCAGACCGCTGATTGCAAAGGTGAAAGCCTTGGCTGACTGGCTGACTCCTACAGCTAAAACCCAGGTGTGCTCCTTCTTGGGACTGGCGAGGTACTATCGTAAGTTCATCCCAAACTTTTCCACTCTCGACGCTGCCTTGACGGACCTCACATGGAAGGCTGCCACAAATACGGTCCGGTGGATGGAGCCGTGTCAGTGAACCTTTCTCACTCTGAAGAAGCCGGTGCTGTGCAGTCCAGATTTCAGTAGGAAGGTCACCATGCAGATGGATGCATCCAAGAGAGGTGTCGAGGCAGTGTTGTCTCAAGAGATGCGGGGAAGTGAGCACCCAGTTCTGTATATCAGCAGGAAGCTCCTTCCCCGCTAAAAGAACTATAGTACCACCAAGAAGGAGTGCCTGGCGGTAAAGTGGGCAGTCGAGCCACTCCGGTACTACCTCTTGGGGCGACACTTCACCCTGATTACAGATCATGCTCCCTTAGCATGGCTCCACTGAATGAAGGATAACAATGCCCGTATCACGCAGTGGTACTTGGCCCTGTAGCCCTATGCCTTCAGGGTAGTCCACCAAGCAGGAAAACTGCATCAAAATGCAAGTTCTTTCTCTTGGGAAGGCATTGGGGTGTAGAATTTTCAAATGGACCAATGGTGCAATTCTGAGGGGGATGGTATGTGACGGGAGATCTGTGCTGGCTGTCGGGCGCATGCATGAGATTGCAGGGGGGCATCAGAAAACCCCGTTGGGCTCCACTTGTCAATCATGGTGTTGACGCAGAGGCCGGCTGTAAGTGCGTCGGCTGGCGCTATGTGATTGGTTGGGAAGTGGAGCCGTGCAGGATTGAGAGCCAATAAAAGAGTCACTGTTCTCTATCCTTCTCTCTCGTTAGGAAGTGTATTGACAGGCTTGTGCCAGGAGGATTGCTGAAGTCTGACGGCATGCAGCGGAGATTTGTACGCTGGGCAGAGAAAGCCGAGAGGACACAAGAGCGAGAAGGAAGAAATAAAGAATTTGTTTACCTGGACTCCGGCCGGTACTTTCCAAGCCGGCAACAGGTTGACAGTTAAGTATAGAGAGGGAACTAAGCGGTCCCACAGTGAGTTAGAACAGTGACTCTTAGGGCTTCCAGCGTTAGGGGGATCCCCCGATCCACGGTTTATTTCCGCAACCTTTATTTTGTAGTTTTGTTAAAAGTGTTTAATTTTTCTTAACCTTTTAGCACCTGTGAGTGCTGCATGTACTGCTTAGGTATTACTACCATTGTTGGTAACCACCCTGGGACTGCCTGTCACCAAGTAAAGTTGTCGGTATAGCATCCATGGCGGCGCCCTCTTGTGCTTAAAAATAAAACTGTGTGCTGAAGTGGCATTTTCAAATAAAACTTCTGACTTCTGTGTATTAGTGACTCACCCACACCCTCTCACGCACACTTTCATGTGCAGGGCCTGCCACAGTCCTGTATTTTTCCATGTTTCTCTTTAAAAGAAGCATTTTCTAGTGTGTCCCAGAAATTAATAGAAAAAGACAGGGTTAGGTGGCACAGCAAGATAATTCAATCACTTCTAATGCCTCTCTGAAGGCCTGGGTTTGAATCTGACAGAAATGAGGATGTTGGACATTGTTGTTTAACCCTTTGCGGTCCATTTATTCAGCGTGTCTCAGGCGCGTCAGGTCCAATTTATTTTCACACGCGCCCAGTTTATTTTAGACGCTGTTTAAAAAAAATTATTTTCACAGTAAAACAGGTTTAAAAGGCCCTGCATATCAACAGGACACTCAGTACTGCATCTCCAGCACCGTCCCACCCCTCGTTCGCTGTATTTTTCAAATAACTCTTAATAATAGTACATACCGATAAATCATCTCTTGATCACTCGTTTTATCACCAAACTCCTCAATAATGCGACCCAAGTAGTTATTTTATTACTATAACATCTAAAAAAAGCTCTGCAAATGTCTGTGATGTTTTTTGAGCGCTGGATGCGGAAGCAGCTATCTTGTTTGTTTATGTCCGTGTTATCTATGTGGTGTCGGGTCTATCAGTATTCATGAGATACGCCCCCTTTTTTTCGGCTTCTCTCGGCTCCTATCGGTCTCACTCGGCCATTGAATGGTTTTCTCGGCTTTTTCCGGAGAAAAAATGACTAGAGACCTGTTTTTTGCGTCTTTTTGATGATGTCGGACAGGGTCCGACATTGGACCGGAAAGGGAAAATTGAGATGTCGGACCAGGTCCGACATAGGACCGCACAGTTATATAAATAATTAAAAGGTATAATTTGTATACTATTGTAAATGTAGCAAATCCCAGGAAAGGGATTTATATATATATATATATATATATATATATATATATATATATATATATATAGAGAGAGAGAGAGAGAGAGACTTTGCTGTTGGCCTTATTTGTGTTGGTCACACTATTTCTGCAAAAAATCATCTGAAAACATATTTTGTGAGGTAGCGAGACATTAGCCCATAGGTGAATTATAGCTCTCTAAATCCTGTTTAAACAAAAATAGACTGTGACCTGATGATTGTTCTAAAAATTCACATTTGTCATTTGATGAGATCAGTACCTAAGGACTGACATACTTACTGATAAGAAAACCTCAGCCTTTGAGTCGTTGAGGTGCAGTTTGAGGGGCTCCACCTTACTGGATAAAGCAAACACCCTCCTGGACCACTTTGTTGGTACAAAGTCTTTGTATTCCAGTTGCCAATAAAGGGTAAATATTCTATGCAAATCCAGCACCAAGCAGCTGCAGTTGTAGATAATAACACCAAGCTCTTTCATCTGTAAAAAACGAAACAAAAAAAATTATCGGACAAAAAGCAGGGGGCCCCTAAAACGTGAGCCCAAATAGCCAATCAATATTTTCCTCTCAGACTTCACAAGCATATACAAACTAACAATGTAGCCTATATCCCAATATTCTGGGACACAAAAGATGGCTATTTTAATAGATAATCAACATATTTGTCATGGTTGTTTGTTTGATTTATTTTTCAAGGAAATATAGAGTCAGCACATAAGTAACGTAAACTATGTATCTTTATTAACGAAAAGTAAAACTGTTACGATACTTTAAACATCATGCATTTTCCTGTTAGTTTGTTAAATAACTATCTTTTCAATGCTAAACAACGTAGGTCTTTAAGGTTGGCAACATTGGAACAAACTGATAAAAAAAAGCATGAATAAATATCAGCGACCCTCACAGTTTGCAAGAACAAGTGATGCTCAAATGCCAAAAAGAGAAACAATTGCTACTGAAGATTGGATGTATAATAACATTGCTTAGAAAAGTGGTTTAAAATATTATGATTCCTGTACTTCGGATGCATTCTGAGTACTTTAAGCTTACCTTTCATAACAAATTAACATTAATAGACTGTTATACTCTTACAGGAAATATTTTATTTACCATTGACTTAAATTAATATATGAATTTTCTTGCTTGTATTACTGATCTTTGTCTTGATCATATCGGATCCAACTCATGATGTAGAATGAAAACGACCAAGAAATTTGAAAAGTTAATTTATACCACTGAGACAAACTGGTATGAAATCTTATAGGTAACGCTATTATTTGTACGCATCGTTGAATAGGATGCTGTTACTTTCACGTTGTTATAATGATTGAGCTTAGCTTTGATAAAGGGTGGAGAAAATTCTGCAAAACCTTTATCTCAAATTAGTCTTTGTAGTTATTATTTTCTGATTCATAGTGTAAAATATCAACAATGGAAAGTTAATTTGAAAGCTGCTGGACTTGTACTGTATTTATTAAAAATGAAGTAAGAATGCCTCATCTCTTGTATATATTTATGTGACCAATATTTTTTTCATATTAGATATTCATCCTGGACTATGTCATCACCGTCTTCAGTGACTTTGGGTCTTAAAGCGGACAATAATAGACTATATTCAAAACAGAGCTATGCTCTGAAAAAAAAAAAGAGGTTCACACAAATAACAGAATATAACAAATGTTTTTAAAAGAGCAAGAAAATAAAAATACAAGAAGAAAAACACTTAACCTCACAGTCACATTTGCGTTCAGTGGGAGAAACGAGAGAATTTCACCAGATAACTGAAAAAGACAAGTAAATACACCACCCACGGGTGTTGGGTTCCAATATAAATCCGCTATATATCAATGGCCGTGATATAGCGAGAGACCCATAGAAAAACAAATACTAATAACAAATACTGTACAACCACTCCCTCGTTTTACCGGGGGCTTCAGGGTCCAGTATAAATCCTCTACACAACCTGCTTTTTCTCATTTTTCATATAAGCAGCAGCACACCGATTTAATTCGCACAGCAGAGGGTAATTGCTTCTCATCAACTTCAGTCTCCAATTAGGAGAGGTGTGGTCCAGTGGTTAAGAAAAGGTCTTGTAATCATGAGGTCCCCGGTTCAAATCCTACCTCAGCCATTGTGTGACCCTGAGCAAGTCACTTAACCTCCTTGTGCTCCGTCTTTCGGGTGAGACGTAGTTGTAAGTGTCTCTGCAGCTGATGCATAGTTCACACACCCTAGTCTCTGTAAGTCGCCTTGGATAAAGGCGTCTGCTAAATAAACAAATAATAATTAATTTCATGAGACTTCCTCTCCTTTCTCAAATGCACAAACCCGCTGCATTGAAAGAATCCATTCCCAACATAGGAGGCTTGTTGCTAGGGAGCTGACGTCCCTGCCTTGTGACTTTTGCTAGTGCATTGCTGCCACACGTGAACACCTCGTTAGCTAAAATAAAAAACGCTTCAGCAAGTAGATATTTAATTTGCTTTGTGTTATTGTGCAATGCATGTGTATATGATAAAAATGGGAAGCCAACTCCAGGACCGCGATATATCCGAATCTGCAGTATAGCGAGGGGCGATGTAACGAGGGGTGGGTGTACAAGTAGCTTTCGAGTTAAGGCAGAAAACAGTAATTATAGAATTATGGGTAATCCATATGATTGGCTCTTGTAATGCTTACATTTGCATATCCCGATTACCCATAATGCTAGTTACTGCTTTCTCCCACCTTAACTCGTAAGCTACTTATATGTACCTACTCTTCTCAGCTTTTCACTAGTGAAAGTACAGTTACACTGCAATGATGAGTCCCAAACAGGATGAAACATGTATGCAGATACTGCACTTTGACTTAAAATGATGTGAATGTAGAAGCCTGTTGGTGACTTTCATGTGATTTGATTGGCTCTTTTAATGCTGACATTTGCATATCCTGATTATATATATATATATATATATAACACACACATACACATACACTGTATATAGTGTAGCGTGCACAAGAGTGAATGACATAACTTCCCTACGCTGAAGCCAGAGATTGGCTTTTATCGCTAATCCACAGGACTGTTTTTATTCAATTTTAATTAGTTCCCATAGAAATCTGCAAAGAGAAATATATTTTTTGCAGCAATGAATTTTCAATGAAAAAATTGCGTTAATGAGTATTAATAAATCACAACAATAACATTTCACCTTTAAATTAAGCTTTATGTAATGTATTATTTAGCCAGTGCAAAATAGGTCCTACAATCTTCAGAAGCTACAAATCTGCTGGAAAAGGGTATTACTGCTGGACATTTTTTTTAAATACATAGTGATATTTCATTTTTTTTATAAGTGCAGTTTGAAAAACTAAAAAAGAAAGAAACTGCTTATTTACAAGTTTTATACACATTTAAGTTGACATTTAAAATCACTGTTTCACCTGCACAATAATCGCGCTCTACACCATTATTTTTAATTCCTCCAAAATGTACTGCCTGCATCTCTTACTTAACACTAGTTTAAATATATATATATATATATATATATATATATATATATATATATATATATATATATATATATATGTGAGGAAGGAGCAGTGGCGCCTTTAGAAATGGCGTCACTGGGAAGAAACTACACAACCCATAGTCCCCAGTGGTGATTAAGAAGGGGGGTTAGAAGATTTAAAAGGAAGCGGGAAGAACAAAGGGGGCTTTTTTTTGGGGAACTCGGCCGGTTGTCCTGCCTGTTCAAGCTTCCAAGGAGTATTCTGGTGCGTAGGAAATTATAGTAGTGCGTTACGTTTGAATTCTAGCGATTCTTTAATAGTCTAGCATAGAGCCGTTTTCCTCTTGGTGGCGCAGACTTTTGTTTTGCTCTGTTTGGTTTTGGTTTTGATAATTTTGGATTTAAATAAATTACAGTGTTCACACTGTTTCGGTTTCCAGCTGCAGGAGCAGCAATACTTTAACCGAGTGTGTGGTTTATATGGACGGAACTTGTTAAAAACATTACGTGTTCCCCAGCTGCAGGAGCGGCGATACTTTAACCGAGTGCATTGTTTATATGAGCAGGACCCGTTACAAGGATTACGTGTTTTCCAGTCGCTGGTGCAGCAACTACTTAGAACAAGGGTGTTGCGGGACTCAGTAAAAATACTGCAAGGGCTATAGCTGCAGGTGCAGCGAGTGTACACCAAGTTACAATTTACCGAACCAAGTCTGGCTCATACAGACTGGATTACTGGTTGCTGGAGTACGGTACACTTCTAAGCAGGAGGGGTATACATTTGGAAGAAAACCACCAAGCACAGAATCGGGGTGTGTGAACAATCTTTATTATAGTTGAATCCTGCTGGCCTTGCTCTCTTCCAGGCTCACTCCACCAGAGAGAGCCCAACCTGTACACTCCTGTGTTCCAGGCTCACTCCACCAGAGGGAGCCCCACCCGTACTCACCTGTGTTCCAGGCTCACTCCACCAGAGGAAGCCCAACCTGTACTCACCTGTGTTCCAGGCTCACTCCACCAGAGGGAGCCCAACCTGTACTCACCTGTGTTCCAGGCACACTCCACCAGAGGGAGCCCAACCTGTACTCACCTGTGTTCCAGGCTCACTCCACCAGAGGGAGCCCAACCTGTACTCACCTGTGTTCCCAGGCTCCTCCACCAGAGGAGCCCAACCTGTACTTACCTGTGGACCTGGCTCACTCCAGCAGGGGGAGTCCAACTTACACTCGCCGTGGCACAGAGAGGAAGAAGAAGTGAGATAGTTAGTGGCCCGTACAGGGCAAATGAACGCAAGAGAATATATGATTGATTGTAAATATTGTAAATAAAAGTATTTACCTGAATCAGTGACGTGTTCACTCCCAGTTTGTGGCGAGAGATACCGGTGCCCAGCAACACCACACTACCACTCTTTTACATTTGGTGGCAGCAGAGGGATCTTCGACCGAAAATACACTTCACTCGGACCCACACTAAAACAACAAGATGGCGGACCTACATGCACTGGTTAACGCAATTGTGGCGGCCACGGCGGTCCAGCAAGAAATGGCAAGGGTCCAACAGGAGACTTACCGGGTCCAAGCGCAGCAACTTGAGGTGACCCGGCAGGAGGTGACAGTCTTAAAAGTACGCTTGGACAATCCTCAGGTCCAGCAACCTACCATGAGTTTGATACGGCCCGCTCATGTGTTGCAGAAGATGACAAGGAAGGCGATGTGGAAGCGTTTCTTCTGGCGTTTGGCGCACAGCTACCGGGAGGGTTGGCCAATCGAGAGGTGGGCGGGTGTGCACCCTTTCTTTCAGGAGAGGCTCAGAAGGCTTACCATGATCTCGCTCAAGTGTAGCGGAAGATTACACACACCTCAAGGCGAGATCCTTGCTCGTGCTGGAGTGACTCCAGCCGTCCGGCGCAGAAATATCATGCCTGGGGGTACGTTCCAGGAGTACCACCCAGGTCACAAATGTTTGATTTGATTCACCTGGCTACCAGATGGCTCAACCCAGCCGAGAATAGCGTGGAAAAAGTAGTGGAGATCCTCGTTATGGATCGGTACCTAAGGTCCCTACCGCCCACCCTAAGGAAGTGGGTCGGACAAGGGAATCCAGGTACCGTCAATGAGTTCGTGGATCTTGTGGAGCGGCAGTTAGCCGCCGAAGAGCTCTCACGACAGCCCCGGACCCCGACCCCCGGGAACCCAGGTCAACAATCTTGGAGACTGCGATTCAGCCTGAGGTCGGGTAAGCAACCGGCGATGCCGGGGGGGGGGGGTGAAGAGCAGCCTAAGGCTGTGAAGGGACTGGGGACTGAAATGAGGGTGGGGAAAGATGACACATATTATAAGAATTTTAGGTGCTTTCGATGCAATGAGCTGGGGCATATAGCTAAAGTTTGTAAAAACAATGAGAGTATGGAATGTAATGTTAGTGAACACTTTTGTGGCCATATTATTGTTCCTCGACAACCCGATGGGACTTACCCATATGTTATAAAGGTGAAGGTAAATGGGAAAGATGCGGAAGCTCTCGCCGATTCAGGGAGTGCACTTACTTTGGTCATGCCGAGGTTGTTGGCAGATCGCCCATTAGATTATGGTCTCGAGACGGGAATCACTTGTATACATGGGGATACTAAGCACTATCCGACAGCAGTGGTGAGCAAATGATGGAACTGCGGGTCGGAATAGTACCCCGACTTCCCCATCAAGTGATTCTCGGTAGAGACATACCGGGATTCAAGTCCCTGGTACAATTTAACAGGCCATTGGCAAAGCCTGAAATAAAGTCGGAGGTAGAAGAGGTACCTCAAGAGAGTCCTCTGAGCATTTTCCCGTTTACTGATCCTGACTTATATACAGACGTGCTCAAATTTGTTGGTACCCCTCCACAAAAAACGAAGAATGCACAATTTTCTCTGAAATAACTTGAAACTGACAAAAGTAATTGGCATCCGCCATTGTTTATTCCATATTTAATAGAAATCAGACTTTGCTTTTGATTTTTTATTCAACATAATATTGTAAATAAGAAAACAAATGAAAATGGCATGGACAAAAATGATGGGACCGCTAACCTAATATTTTGTTGCACAACCTTGAGGCAATCACTGCAATCAAACATTTTCTGTAGCTCTCAATGAGACTTCTGCACCTGTTAACAGGTAGTTTGGCCCACTCTTCCTGAGCAAACTGCTCCAGCTGTCTCAGGTTTGATGGGTGCCTTCTCCAGACTGCAAGTTTCAGCTCTTTCCATAGATGTTCGATAGGATTCAGATCAGGACTCATAGAAGGCCACTTCAGAATAGTCCAATGTTTTGTTCTTATCCATTCTTGGGTGCTTTTAGCTGTGTGTTTTGGGTCATTATCCTGTTGGAGGACCCATGACCTGCGACTGAGACAGAGCTTTCTGACACTGGGCAGTACGTTTAAACCCAGAATGCCTTGATAGTCTTGAGATTTCATTGTGCCCTGCACAGATTCAAGGCACCCTGTGCCAGGCGCAGCAAAGCAGCCCCAAAACATAACCGAGCCTCCTCCATGTTTCACTGTAGGTATGGTGTTCTTTTCTTTGAAAGCTTCATTTTTTAGCCTGTGAACATAGAGCTGATGTGACTTGCCAAAAAGCTCAGTTTTTGACTCATCTGTCCAAAGGACATTCTCCCCAGAAGGATTGTGGCTTGTTAATATGCATTTTAGCAAATTCCAGTCTGGCTTTTTATGTTTTTCTGTCAAAAGTGGAGTTCTCCTGGGTCTTCTTCCATGGAGCCCACTTTAAGCTCAAAAAGCGACGGATGGTACGATCAGAAACTGACATACCTTCACCTTGGAGTTCAGCTTGTATCTCTTTGGCAGTTATCCTTGGTTCTTTTTCTACCATTAAGCACTATCCTTCTGTTCACTCTGGGGTCGATTTTCCTCTTCTGCGGCCGCCCAGGAGGTTGGCTACAGTTCCATGGACCTTAAACTTCTTAATAATATGTGCAACTGTTGTCACAGGAACATCAAGCTGCTTGGAGATGGCCTTTACCTTTACCATGCTCGTCTATTATTTTTCTTTCTGATCTCCTCAGACAACTCTCTCCTTTTGCTTTCTCTGGTCCATGTTCAGTGTGGTGCACACAATGGTGGTAAAAACAGCACAGTGACTACTTTTCTCCATTTAAATAGGCTGAATGACTGATTACAAGATTGGAGACATGTGTGATACTAATTAAAGAAGCTAATTAGTTTGAAATATCTCTATAATCCAATTATTTATTATCTTTTCTAAGGGGTACCAACAAATGTGTCCAGGCCATTTTAGAATATCTTTGTAGAATAAGCAATAATTAATCTCTTTTCACAGCTTCTTTGCTTTTATTCTATGACATACCAAAGGCATGCAAGTATACATGATAAAATAGCTTTTAATTTCATCACTTTTCAGGAGGAATGAAGCATTATTTCAATGAGCTGTAAGGGTACCAACAAAATTTGAGCACGTCTGTATAGAGAGTCAATGTGTGAAGGTTGAAAAAAAGCGGCAGAGGGGCGCCAGGAACAGATATGGGGGGAATGAGTTTGCTGGGAGCTAGGCCAAAACGAAACAACAAGGGTGTGGCTACACAGTGTAGTGAGCAGAGATTATTGACGATACGGGGGAGGTTCAAATAGAGACCGGGTAATCATTGGGAGATGGGGCATGGGGATAGCCTCCAGCTCCCAAGTGAAGGTTTTGCCAGAGAACAAGAACAGGATCCCACTTTAGTCAATATACGTGAAAAGGTGGTTGTTGTAAATGGTACACAAGTGGAGAATGTGGTCTTAAATCCCTTGGAGTATTTTGTAATAAAGAATGACTTACTGTATCGCTGTACCCAGATTAATGGAGAGTTGGTGGAGCAGCTATTGGTTCCCCGGGCCTATCAAAACCAAGTCTTGTACTTAGCACATACACATTTGTTTGGGGGTCACTTGGGGTCAGAAAAGACTTTACAAAGGATATTAAAAAGTTTTATTGGTTAGGGGATCAGGAAAGCGGTAGATCGGTATTATTGGTCGTGTCCCGAATGCCAATTGTCCAGTCCCAAACCGGCCCTACGAGCTCCTCTTCAGCCTCTTCCCATTATCGAGGTTCCATTCGAAAGAATAGCTATGGACCTCGTGGGCCCGATAAATAAGTCCGCTAGAGGTCATGAGTATATCTTGGTGATTCTTGACTATGCCACCCGATACCCTGAAGCGATTCCTTTATGTAACACGACTTCCGAACTATAACTAAGGAGTTAATTCATCTTTTCTCCCGGGTAGGAATTCCTAAAGAGGTCTTAACGGACCAAGGTACACCTTTTGTGAGTCACATAAAGAAAGATTTTTGTTCGGCTCTTTGAATTATGCCTATTAGAACGTCAATATACCATCTTCAGACCGATGGGCTCGTAGAGAGATTTAACAAAACCCTGAAGTCGATGTTAAGGAAGGTAGCTAGTAAGGATGGGAAGGACTGGGACCTCCTAATACCATACCTGATGTTCGCTATTCGCGAGGTGCCCCAGTCTTCGACAGGTTTCTCCCCGTTTGAGCTATTGTATGGGAGACAACCGCGGGGAATCCTAGATATAGCAAAAGAGATGTGGGAGGCTCAAAAGTCCTCAGGCCGGAACCTTGTAGATTATATTTTACGGATACAAGACCGAATAGAGAAAGTAACCCCCATCATGAAGGCTCACATGAGAGATGCTCAAACACGCCAAGCCAGGTATTATAATAAGTCAGCGACCCGACGACAGTTCAACCCTGGGGATAGGGTTATGGTATTGGTGCCAACCCCAGAGAGTAAGTTGTTTACAAAGTGGCAGGGTCCCTACGAGATAATGGAATCAGTAGGGAACGTGAATTATAAGGTACGACAGCCAGATAAGCGGAAGAAGGAGCAAGTGTACCACATTAACCTCCTCAAGCCGTGGGTAGAGCGAGAGGCCCTAGTAGCCATAACGGCACTAAGAAAAAAAGGGGGCCATCCTTTAGCAACACGAGTCGTGAATATCAGTCCCACACTCACACCTCGACAAACACAACAAGTACATCAGCTGGTCCTGAATAATCAAGATGTTTTCTCTCCATTACCAGGAAGGACTGCGGTTTTAGAACATGAGGTCCACACACCCCCAGGGGTGTGTGTCCGGGTTAGGTCCTACAGGATCCCGGAGGCCCAACGGGACGAAGTCGTTCACGAGGTCGAAGCCATGAAAAGACTGGACATCATCGAGGAGCCCTCGAGTCCGTGGAACAGTCCAATCGTGATGGTAGCCAAACCCAATGGAACTTGGCGGTTTTGTAATGATTTTCGCCAATTGAACCAAGTACCTAAGTTTGACTGTAGGGGGCGGTAGAGTAAAACCCCAAACCAGTAAGATAGAGGCGATCACAAAGTGGCCCATCCCAAAGGATAAAAAGCAGGTGAGAGCCTTTTTAGGTTTAGCGGGCTACTACCGGAGGTTCGTACCAGAGTTCTCCTTCATTGCCGCACCCCTAACTGATTTAATAAAAAAATCTGCTCCAGTCCGGGTGAAATGGTCCTCAGAAACTGAGGAAGCCTTTCAAACTATTAAACAGTCCCTATGTAACAGCCCCGTTCTAAAAGTCCCTGATTTTTCACGGCCATTCGTTGTACAGACCGACGCCTCGGAGGTAGGTTTGGGGGCGGTTCTCTCCCAAATTATTGAGGGTGAGGAACACCCAATAGGGTATTTGAGTAGAAAACTGTTACCCGAGAAAGAAAATACGAGTCGTGGAAAAAAGAATGTTTGGCTGTAAAATGGGCGATTGAGTCTTTAAAATATTATTTGTTAGGGAGAGAGTTTACCTTAGTGACGGACCACTCACCGCTTAAATTTATGAAGGAGAACAAAGAGAAAATGCTCGGGTAACCCGGGTGGTTTCTAGCGCCACAACCATACAAGTTTAAGATAGAGCATAGAAGCGGATCCAAAAATGCAAATGCAGATGGGCTGTCGAGAATGCATGGGGTTAAGTGGGCGCTCAAACCGATAGGTTAGAGCTGAGGGAGGGATGTGAGGAAGGAGCAGTGGCGCTTTAAGAAATGGCGCCACTGGGGAAGAAACACACAACCCATAGTCCCCAGTGGTGATTAAGAAGGCGGGTTAGAAGATTTAAAAGGAAGGAAAGAACAAAGGGGCTTTTTTGGGGAACTCGGCGGTTGTCCTGCCTGTTCAAGCTTCCAAGGAGTATTCTGGTGCGTAGAAATTATAGTAGTGCGTTACGTTTGAATTCTAGCGATTCTTTAATAGTCTAGCATAGAGCGTTTTTCCTCTTGGTGACGCAGACTTTTGTTTTGCTCTGTTTGGTTTTGGTTTTGATAATTTTGGATTTAAATAAATTACAGTGTTCACACTGTTTTAGGTTTCAACTGCAGGAGCAGCAATACTTTAACCGAAAGTGTGGTTTATATGGACGGAACTTGTTAAAAACATTACGTGTTCCCCAGCTGCAGGAGCGGCGATACTTTAACCGAGTGCATTGTTTATATGAGCAGGACCCGTTACAAGGATTACGTGTTTTCCAGTCGCTGGTGCAGCAACTACTTAGAACAAGGGTGTTGCGGGACTCAGTAAAAATACTGCAAGGGCTATAGCTGCAGGTGCAGCGAGTGTACACCAAGTTACAATTTACCGAACCAAGTCTGGCTCATACAGACTGGATTACTGGTTGCTGGAGTACAGTACACTTCTAAGCAGGAGGGGTATACATTTGGAAGAAAACCACCAAGCACAGAATCGGGGTGTGTGAACAATCTTTATTATAGTTGAATCCTGCTGGCCTTGCTCTCCACCAGAGGGAGCCCAACCTGTACACTCCTGTGTTCCAGGCTCACTCCACCAGAGGGAGCCCCACCCGTACTCACCTGTGTTCCAGGCTAACTCCACCAGAGGAAGCCCAACCTGTACTCACCTGTGTTCCAGGCTCACTCCACCAGAGGGAGCCCAACCTGTACTCACCTGTGTTCCAGGCTCACTCCACCAGAGGGAGCCCAACCTGTACTTACCTGTGGACCTGGCTCACTCCAGCAGGGGGAGTCCAACTTACACTCGCCGTAGCACAGAGAGGGAAGAAGAAGTGAGATAGTTAGTGGCCCGTACAGGGCAAATGAACGCAAGAGAATATATGATTGATTGTAAATATTGTAAATAAAAGTATTTACCTGAATCGGTGACGTGTTCACTCCCAGTTTGTGGCAAGAGATACCGGTGCCCAGCAACACCACACTACCACTCTTTTACTATATATATATATATATATATATATATATATAATATATATATCACATATCCACCCTAACTGTTTATCTGGCATCATCAAACTCTTCAGCAAAGTCACCCATGTGTACAGCGCTAATGCAAAATGGCTACAGGAAAGTGAGTTGTGCTTACAATTTAAAAAAAAAAAAAGTTGGAAATACTTTCACTTCGGGAAAAGGAAGTTACCAGGGATAAAATAGCGCATGGATTTGGAATTGAAAAGAGCACTGTGACCGATATTAAAAAGTCTGCCTCAGAGATTAAAAAGTTCGGACAGTTGGAACAGCAACCCGAAGCCGATCCGACTCAACTTTTTTACTCCAACACAGTAATGTAAGTACTGCACATTTAATTTCTATTGTAACTTTAGTTTTCTACTTTTATGTTTATATATATATATATATATATATATATATATATATATATATATATATATATATATATATATATATATATATATATATATATATATATATATATATACATATACATTTAGCAAATGGACACTACTTTTTTTTTCTCTCCATAAACCTATACATTTTGCTACTGTGTAAATTACCCGACATCACTGTTAGTGTATACAGCACTAATACCCTACATCTTTCTTAACAAGGGATTTAGGGAAGCTCCCTAATAAAAGCTGAATCTCAAAACAATAATTGTGTGAATATAGTAATTGTTACAGCTGTGTATAATGGTATTTAAAACAGGATTCATTTATTTGACTTTTTACATATCCGCCCTTACTGCAGTCGGATATGCGATGGACTACTGTAATACAACACTGGAGTCTGCAATTACTGTAAAGTATTTAACTTTTGAAACCATATTCTTGAAAATATGAACCTAGTGTTTTTTTTGTCATATGCTGTCCCTTCGTTGTTAAGATCCAACACAACCGATCTCCACCCAGTCCGATTGCAGTCCGGGGGCTTTATAGGAATGATCGCTGTACAGAGACAGAGATTTTGAGATTTTAAAGAAAATAAATCCATGCAATTGATTGATCTTCAGAGGTGATTAAGCCCCCCCTAAGCCTTGCAGAAGAAAATTCTTACTGCAAGGTCATGTGATCTTGTTTAGCCAATAACGGCGTTGAATGTATCCAAGCCATTTTATAATTGTACTCATTTATTTGCATATATAATGAATTGCTTCATGCTGATGCTTGCACTGAATCCCCCCACACTTCTCACTGTGCTGCTGTAGCGACACTTAACAGCAATAATAGTAGCACTGAAGACAAATTCACAACTTTTCTTTTTTTCTCATATGAACATTCTGCAAGTAGGGGTAATTCTGTGTTTTTCCCCGATCGCGAGGGACTGTTTAACCACCCAGCTGCTTGACATGAATTTATACACAAGTTTTCTGATATACTGTATATGTACTAGATAAAGACGTTAGCATTGATGAGAGTTTGAAGGGCAGCTGCTTTGAAATCTATAGCACAACATTTTTTTTCGAAAAAATGATTCAACCTTTTGTTGCACTCAAGTTATATGCTACAATTGTAAAAACAAATATGTTATTTATACTTATATAATGCTGCCGTTAGAAAAAAAAGCATGTTATGTTTAAAAAATAAGGCAACCATTGTTTTGAAAACTGTCCATATTGCTTATTTGAGGGCTAAGAATGAAAAATCTGCAAACAAAAAAAAATACCAATTTTTGACATGGATATTGACAAAATAAATGGGCAGCTGGGTGGTTAATAGCATATATTCTCCTCAGTTTAACATAAACTAAACTAACCTAAAATCTTCTTCCCGTGTGTAACATACAAAATGCCGGGCATGCGCAAATGATTTTAGCTCAGAAAAGCAAACCCATCTGTATGGGGTCACAAAATACGGGTCACAAAAGGTATGTGAAAATTTATGTGACTTTAACTGATGAGCAACAAATTTGGTTATCTAAAATTGTAAACATATACGATTTTGTGGGTGATCTACAGTTTGTCTTGTTCGCAGTGATTTGTGCAGCCGTCAATCACAGCACTTCGAAATCAATGTGCCCTTAATTAGAGCCTTTTATATTATTATTATTATTATTATTATTAATAATAATAATAATAATAATAATAATAATAATAATAATATCTATTTTTATATGGCGCTTTCTTAGTGGACCACAATCCGCTTTACAGAGGTAGGCTGTGAAGTGTGCATTATATGCAGAGTCACTTTTACAATAGGACATTGATTTAACATGTCATCCACAGGATAGAGCACAAGGGGTTAAAGTGACTTGCTCAGGGTCACACAGTGAGTCAGTCAGTGGCAGTGGTGTATGGCTGGAGATATAATTTTAAAAGGTGTCAATATAACTTTTTAAATAGTAGCATAAGTAGGGCTTCTGTTTTTCGGGTTTTATTAATTGTATTTTCAGTGTTTATTTTTTGTATTTTCAAGTTTTATGTAAATCTTTTTTTTTTTGGGCTTTCGCTTTTGATATACTGTATGAAATTAGTGTTTTCGTTTACTTTCCAAAATGCTTGAGCGTTTTTTTTTTGTGTCAAAATATGTATAGTAGTAATAATAATAATAATAATAATAATAATAATAATAATAATAATAATAATAATAATAATAATAATAAACTTTTATTTTGTATCGCCCTTAAAAGCAATCATCTCAGAGCGCTTCACAATTAATAGTACAGCAATAAATAAACAGATTATACATAAAGCACAAGGAAATAAAAAAACATAAAAATCATAAAAACGCCTTTTCTAAAAAGTGAGTCTTTAAATTAGCTTTAAAAACACTCAAAGAAGCTGAGTCCCTGATCTCTAGTGGAATAGAGTTCCATAATTTGGAGGTATAGCAATAGAAGGCCCTGTCGCCCATAAGAGCGCGAGGCGATCAGGCGGGACACACAGCAGTCTGAGATCAGCAGAGCGGAGGTTATGAAAGGGAGTGTAAACGATAAAAGATCTGACAGATAAGTCGGAGCTAACCCATGAAGAGTCTTATATGTCAGCATTAAAATTTTTAAAATCAATTCTAAACCTGATAGGCATCCAGTGCAAGGCCTCCAAGACAGGAGTAATGTTATCCCTTGAGCGGGACGAGACAAAATTCTGGCTGCAGAGTTTTGAACAAATTGAATTTTATTGAGGATGCTATTAGACACCCCAGCGAGCAGGGCGTTACAGTAATCGATCCTGGAGAAAACAAAGGCATGAATCAGTTTTTCAGCTGCAGGTAGAGAAAGCATGGGACGGTCTGGCAATATTTCTAAGGTGAAAAAAGAAACCTTGACAGTATTCAGCACATGCGATTCAAAAAGTTAATCCAGGATCAAAATCACACCCAAATTTTTTCATCTTAGATCTGAACTCAAGCATGGTTCCATCAACAGACACATTTAAACATTGGTTTTACCTAGGTGGTGGGAACCCTTACCTCAGTCTTGTCACAATTAAGGTGTAAAAAATTTTGCGACATCCAATTTTTTATATCAGAGATACAGGCAGTTAGGGCAGAGGCAGCAACATTGATATCAGGTTTAGAATTAATATAGATTTGAGTGTCATCTGCGTAAAAAAATGATAGTGTATGCCACGAGACCTTAAAATGTGGCCAAGGAAACATATAAATACTAAATAACAGGGGTCGAGATAGAGCCTTAAGGGACACCAGAAGTAACTGGCCCAACCTCAGAACTAAACCCACCCAGGGAGATAAATTGTTGAAGTCCTGTTAGATATGATCTTAACCAGTTGAGGGCAGTGCCAGAGATGCCAAATAAACACTCTAATATATATAAAGTAGGATCTCGTGATTTACAGTGTCAAATGCCGCACTAAGATCCAAGAGGATTAAAAGCAGCCATTAAAAGATCATTAGTGACTTTGACCACGGCAGTCTCAGTGCTATGAAGATGCTGGAAAGCCAGATTGAAAGGGTTCAAAAGATTGTTAGCAGTGAGATGCCAGTTTAATTGTCGCCCGACTCTGATCCAGCAAAGAGCCCCAGACCATCACGCTTCCTCCTCCATGTTTGACAGTTGGTGTCACACACCGAGGAACCATCCTTTCGCCTACTTTCGGTGTACAAAAAAACCCTCGCGTGATGAACCAAGATTTCAATTTTGATTCATCGGTCCATAAGACCTTCTTCCAGTCTTCAGTAGTCCACTGGCGGTGCTTCATGGCCCAGGCAGGCCCCTTTTTTCTTATTTTGCCATCTTAGCAATGGCTTTCTTACTGCCACCGACCTGTCAAACCTGCAGCTCGAAGTCTTCTCTTCACAGTTGAAACTGAGACTTGCTTACTTTACCAGTGTTAAGCTGTGCTTGAAGCTGTTGTCCCTGTGAGCCGCCTATCACGCAAGCTGTTGACTCTCAGAAATTTGTCTTCTGATTCTGTTGTGGCTTTTGGGTCTGCCAGACCCTCTTCCTGTCAGTTTCCTCCAGTTTCCAAGTGCCTTTTGATGGTGTAGGAAACTGTACTCACTGGACACCTTGGCTTTCTTTGCAATTTCTCTAGGAAAGACCTACACTTTTAAGGGTTATAATGGTCTGTCTGTCTTCCTTTAATTGCCTTTTCTCGCCATTATGAGTACAATACTCAATATTGTCCAAATAATGCTTAAGAGGGTGTAGTAACACAGTCTGTTCCAACACTGCTTTTATACAGACAGTAAGTAATCAACAAAAAGTTGGGACACCTGTAGAATTGTTAGCATCAACTTTCAAGGCTTAATTTACTTCCATTGCTGCAGAACAGCTGTAAGTTGTTAACCCATTACTTGTTCCCTGAAAAAGGCCTTTTTTGTATAACTCTGAAATGTACATTATTTTTCAGTTTTTGGTAACCTAAACTTTTTATTTAACCTCTGGCAGTTTACCGCTTACCTTTGTACCATTTCAGGTTATTCACTGGACTTGAACTGCTTAAATTTCAATAAAACTGAAAAATGGGGTGTTTAAAACTTTTGACCGGTAGTGTGTGTATATATATATATATATATATATATATATATATATATATATATATATACACACCGGTCCTCCAGGACTGTACTTGCCCACCCCTGCACTAGACTGTAGCCACAGCCCTCAGGACCCATCTCTCAGACCCCCGCCTGGCTACCCTTCTCACTCAGTCGCCCTTAGCCCAATGTGGCTGTCCGCCTTCTCCCCCCTACTTCGCTTCTCTCAGCTTGGTCCCAGGGGAAAACTCGCACCACAGTGGACAAGGGGCCTGTGTCGGGTCGTGAATCGGATGCTGGTTGGTCCTTTCTCTTCTTACTATTTCTCCTATCAGTTCACCTGTTAACTCCTTTTCCCCTGTGGTATCATTCCTGCCGCCTTATATACCGCGTCCACACCTGCTCCTCTCAACAGAGTCCATGATGGTCAGTCTTGGGTCCCTCCTGTTCTCTCTCTACCCGCCTCCCTGGGCCCCCTCATTGCATCCTATGGTTTCTCATACCATTTGATGATGCTGATGATGACTCCACCATCCCCTCCCGATCTCTACCTGTCTGTCTGCTATCTCCTCCTGGATGCACTTGCATCACATGAAACCCAACCTCTAAATCTGACCACCTTTTTTTTCCTCCTCCTCCTCCTCCCCCTCCTCTGATCTCTCTATCTCCATTCCTCTGAATCTACCACACTCTCCCTCCTCCTCAGCTAAGAACCTCGGAGTCACCCTGTCCCCCTGCCTCTTATTCCCAGCACATTTCCACTCTGGCACGCACTGTCGATTTTTCCTTAGGAACATACGAAGAATCCGACCCCTTCCTCACCAACCACGCCACCCAGCCCTGATCCAGGCCCTGGTAGTCTCCTGCCCAGACTACTGCAACCCTCCTGGCTGGCCTCCCCCGTCCGCCAATCGGGCCCTCCACTCCAACTCATCTAGAACTCCACTGCTCGCCTAGTGTTCTCTCTTCTGCCTCGCCTCCCACTCAACTCCACTGCTCCACTGACTCCACTGGCTCTCGATCACCGCCGATCCAGTTCAAGACTCTTGTACTGGGCCACAGATGCCTTTAACCAGACTGGCACCCAGTTACCTCCAGACCTCA
The DNA here is from genome assembly GCA_036884735.1 of Huso huso. NCBI lineage: Eukaryota > Metazoa > Chordata > Actinopteri > Acipenseriformes > Acipenseridae > Huso > Huso huso. Next base: position 64,422 of record JAHFZB010000125.1, read on the forward strand.
TCCTCCCTGCACCCCACTGACCTCTCTGCTCCACCTGCACTAGAAGACTGGCTGTACCTCCTCTAAGCTCCCCTGCCTCCAGAGCCCGCCCTTCTCCACCCGCCCCGCAGTGGAGGAATGACCTCCCACAGATGTCAAGACTGCCCAGTCCCTGACCACCTTCCGGCGCCCTCAAGACTCACCTCTTCAGACAGCACCTGCAGAACTCCTTTTCCCTCTGGACACTATCACTCTTCCTTAAATGTGCTTTACTTGTTCTTATCTGCTCCTATTTTACTGCATTTAATCCTGTACTTTAGAGTACTGTAATCTGTGTTATTTAATCATTGTATTTAATTATATCCTGATGTAACTATCACTGACACTGTTATCTGCTCCATTATTGAATCGTATTTTGTCATACTTGTACTTGAGAACCAAAGTCATTTTATTTTTATCTTGCTCTTAATTGTATTAATACTTGTACTGTGATTCTTGAAATGTATTTTTGTTTACGATTGTAAGTCGCCCCTGGATAAGGGAAGTGCCTGCTAGAAATAAATAATATACTGGCCCGCCCCTCGCGCTCTCAGACCCAGTTGAGGAGACCTCTTGTTAGCATTTGCCCCTGCCCAATCAGTGTCCCAGCCATCTGTCTATCATAGAGGTCCTCAGAGATTTTAAAGGGCTCGCCACCTCTCGAGGTCGCTTTCATTACCGCATTGATCACCCTGCACCTGCACCCCCACAGTCAGCCTGTTCACAGTATATTTTGAATTTTTCGTGTTTATTTTCATTTAACGGTTTGCCTTTAAGTCAAAAGGCCACTACATATATTAGGAGAACATTCTGCTAAATTAGCAGAATGTTCTCATGGCTACAAACACAAAAAAACTAGAAGAAAACTGTATAGACATTTAAAAGGTATGTAGATAGAGGATAATGTATGCTGAAATCTAATAATTAAAAAATTAACACGATAATATTAGTTGTGATAATATTTTCATTCTGAAAAGACTGACATGTCTGTTTGTGTATTAACTGATCCTCAGCAATTAACGTTAAAAATCAAATTTAAATATTTAATTTCAATAAAACTCACCGTGGCAGATGTGTTAGCATTTGAAAAGATACCGTATTTGAGTTAATGAATATAGTAATTTAATCATAAATGTATAATTCTGAAAGACAGACACTTGATGCAAAAGCAGTAATATCATGTATTTTAACACTTGGTGCCAGTATTGATAGGCAGACATTTTTAACATTGTCTGACAGACCTGAAAGATTTATTTGAAGATTTTCTTTCAAGGAAGAAGATTAGAGGCATACACATCTTGAACAAGGTAAAATACAAATTATATCGCCTCTTTACATTATCATCTTTAATATTACACGATGTTTTTACAATCTTTCATTAATAATTCTGTAATATGATATGCTGACAAATATACCATAATTGTGTTTAGGAAGACATTCATGGGGTTTCCATGCAAGTTTTTTTTTTTTTTACACGAGAAAAATGTCTCTTGTAAAATGCTTTTTGGGTTTCCATTCGCTCAGTTTATTTTACTGAGTAAACCGGGCTTATCACCCGACATCATTCAAATGAATGGAAAGGTGGTTGTTGATATGTAAATTAACCATGTAAAGTACCGTGCTGTTTTTGAAGATTACTAGTGACAATTTGTGAAATGTGGTTTCCATGGCAGAGAACTGGTACACGAAAGAATCATACTGCTGTAATACAGTAAAATACCCTGTATTTGTTTATTTAGCAGAGGCCTTTATCCAAGCGCGACTTACAGAGACTAGGTGTGTGAACCATGCATCAGCTGCAGAGACACTTACAACTACGCCTCACCCGAAAAGACGGAGCACAAGGAGGTTAAGAGACTTGCTCAGGGTCACACAATGAGTCAGTGGCTGAGGTGGGATTTGAACTGGGGACCTCCTGGTTACAAGCCCTTTTTTAACCACTGGACCACACAACCTCCCTGTGACTGCTTGGTTAATAATATGCTTTACTGTTTTTGACCATTTTTTTTCAATTTGAGGTGGCTCGTGCTGTCAGAGATGCTCTTTCTTTTAAGCTGTGTTGGATTTACTGCTGTGTTAAATATTAATGATGCAAACAAATAAAACACAATCAATAATGCTCATTTGCAATTTTATTTGGTCGTTCTGAGAGGGCATCAACAACTTGGATGTTGTTGCGCTTGTTTTGGGCGATCGAGCTGACTTATGACATCCAGTTCACAAACTATATTTATTAACGGAGGGCAGACGCGTTGTTGTTTGGACATAGCTGGGATCAAAAAGGACCGAATTAATTCAGTTAAGCAGCTCACTTGCTCTTCGTGTTTAACTTTAGCTTAGTTTTACAGCAAGGGTATTCTCAAACAGCTGCTTTAATACTATAAAAATGCATAACGCAGTTCATGGTAAGCGGTTTTATACAGAACTGTAAACCCACAAGATACAAACAACATGACAGACAAGACACAGCAAAACAATAATAAAAAGACTGTCCGTGATTAACATTAAGGTGAACTACTCCACTGCTAACCATAAAATCGCCCATCAGCCACTACATTCTGCCATCTTGAATCCACAGTAACAACTGACCCGATCCCTTGCAATATTTATAATTATGATAAACACGCCATTAATATTTACAGGTGAATGCGGTTTGCGAAACTGGGCGGATTTTCCCGTGTTTCGCATTTACACGAATAAATGAGATTTACCCTATCCCTCACTTTTTGGCCGCCGCCACAAACCTGATTTACCCGAGTAATTCTCCCAAACGTGCGCATCGTCATTTCACATGTAAATTGACCGCATGGAAACCCATGTTCGAGATCACCCAGCCAAAAACCCAGAACCATTCAAGCAGTTCAGTCATGCAGTCCGCAGCCACTTCAAATGCAAGACACACCAGAGGAGGAACACACTACTTATTTGTGCCACATATTTCCATCCTTAGTAGTCCAGAGGAATATAGCTGAAGGAAATTGATGATGCTAGAAGAGGCTTCTAAGAATATGTATGGATCACCTGTGTGCACAATCAGGTCGAAGACCAACTGAAGCGAATTGCATGACCTTGCAAGAGCTATTACAACAAATATATTTCATCATGACAACCCAGCTCTTGAGTGAGACAGAATTATGTAGTACATGATTTTAGTTAACAGTAAAACAGTCAGTATTTTATGTTTAGATTTAATCTCTGGACTAAGGGGTGTATACTGTGTTGGATTAAGAATTGAATAAGGAAGATTAAACTACTCCTTCTCTTTACCAAGTGCTGCAATGTATTTTGACGCTTCTATTACACATCTCTCAAGTTTTATTTGTTACGGATGCTTAAAAAATATAGAAAATTGAAAAACCGGAGACTGTACAGGTTCCCTTAACTAGACTTTCTGGTCAAAAAAATCTAGCAACCCTATAAATGCACCAACACGTATTTCACTTCAACAAACAAAAAATAAGGTTTTCTGTTCGCTTTATTTTCTCCAAAACCTGAGATAGACACAGTTGTATTGGGGTTTGCAGCCACATACCGTGTGCATCACAATGCACGTTTTTTTTTTTTTTGTTATGTTTTGTTTTTTCAGAAACAACTGATCATTACAAAAGCCTAAATCTATGCAATTTTGAGCCCTGGTTGCTCATTGCCACCCCAATTTTTAAACTCAGCCCCATTGATCTGGGGGCCCAGCTTTTAAGCGACATCAGCCAATGTAAAATCCACCTACCTGCAGAACTAAGTATTAAAAACACATTTGAACATAATTGATTGGGATTTTTTAGTTATTCATATTATGTTTCTAGCATAACTTTTGTTGTTGCAATTAAACTAGATATTATTATTATTATTTATTTCAGCAGACGCCTTATCCAGGGTGACTTAAAATTGTTACAAGATATCACACTATTTTTACATACAAATACCATTCAAACAGTTGAGTTTTTACTGGAGCAATCTAGGTACTTTGCTCAAGGGTGCAGTGTCCCCACCTGGGATTGAACCAACGACCCTTCAGTCAAGAGTCCAAAGCCCTAAACACTACTCCACACTGCTGCTCAAGATGTCTCTGCAATATCTGCGGTTTATATTGTGACACTATTATGTTACCCAACAGTACATTATTAAACAAAGTGATTTCATCAGTTACCACATTAATGCTGTATTTCAGTTGAAGGACAAACTTTTCTAATCTTGCCACATGTCAGCAATGAAGACACTATAAGGGGGAACTTGATTAAGATTTGTGCAAACATCCTGATTATCTTTATGATAATAACATGATCAAGATAGCAAGATCAACAATTCTAAATGAGGGTAGAGAAACATTTTCATCTTAACAGAAAATGCTTGTTGCCTTCAGCTACCTTTCACTTGTGGTTCAGAGCTCATATAAAAAGGGAAAAGCTGCTGCACACCATGTTGTATACATTGTCAATGTAACTATGTTTAAATTTGATAATGTAAATATTTCTCAAACTGTGATAACATGGGCCAGCTCTACAACTTCCTAAAATGTAGCAGACCATTTCAAATACAGTAGATTATAGCTGCAGCAGTGGAAGGTTTGCTGTTGACCTTAACTATGTTGACCCAGTTGATGATATAGCACATTTGACATGGCTACATTCTACCTAAGTGCATGTGTTTTTCCTTAAAACAGAATTACAACTGTTTCACTTGGAAACATAAGTTGTTGGTAAGAATTTGTTTTAATGTAAAATTGAGCATGTTTCAATAACAGACCCAGTACTAGTGTTGTGGCTTAAAAATTTACTTAGGCATAAAAGACATTGGTATATATTCAATTTGAAAATAAAAAAAATCTGATGGATTCTTATTAGACCTAATGAAATGCTGTGCCTGTTTCAGGTGTTAAGTTCAAATAATGTTTGAAGGTTTCATCATACCAAGTATGAATGCAGTGTTCGCCTAGGCCGTGCCATTGCACCATTGCCCCGGAATAAAAAAAAAAAAATGTTCTGCTGAATTTCTTAACACGCCTGTGTCCCCCTTCCCAGACTAGACGCAATACCAATGTGCAGTATTGCAGTAAGTTAATGCATTTTATATTAATACGACATGTCTGACGACATGATAATCTTTTTACTTGTTTGTTCACACCTCCCTGTAAAGCCTGGACGACAACATCAGGCTTGTTAACCACATAGCCCGGCGCAAATATAACCTTGTATCCCTGTTACACCCGACCATTACTTGGATGAATAAGTAATCAGCTCGCAGTGACTGTTGAAAATGTAGGCTATTATACGCATCACAGTACAGTTTATAGACAAAGTGCAGAAAAGTAGTCAATGTTTTTAAAACATGTGAATGTGTCTTTTCTATGACAAAAATGCTAAAATTCAGGGCCAAAATAATTCAGTATGTGTTAAGCAATCAACTGTCTTCGCCATTTCAGTAGGCCTATTACAGCATGATAAAAAAAAAAAATAGTATGTGATTTTATACAGCACTGTATAGAATACATCTTGCATTGAGAAACACCACTGGAATCGAATAAAAGAAATTATTATGTAATACAGCTCACGGGCAATGACGGTTTTGTTTAAGTAGCATTTTCAAAACCATATCATTGTGTAGTATTAAAATATGTTAAAATATAGCAAACCACAAAAACCAATGAAATACATATGGTATTTTTGACATTTTATTTTTAGTGTTCTGTAACACGGCCATTAATTAAATACAGTACCTGAAGCAGATATATGCTTATCATATCAACAAACATTGATTGTGTTGTAAAAATAAAGCAAAAATTGTTTGAAAACTGTCCAAATATTTACTTGGTGGCTAAGAATGAAAAAAAATGACAAGAAAAGAAAATGCCATTTTGATATGGAAATTGTCAAAATAAAGGGCAGCTGGGAAGAAGAATTTTACCAGTCAGACAATGACATTAATGCAGCGGTTTTCAACCTGGGGTACGCTAGAAAAATTCTGAAATGTTGACAACGCATTATATTTAGTACCACTAACCAATCTACAGACCAATAAGCCTGACTTCTATTATATGTAAACTTATGGAAACTATAATAAGATCCAAATGGAAAAATTACCTATATGGTAACAATATCCTGGGAGACAGTCAGCATGGTTTTTAGAAAGGAGATCATGTTCAACTAACCTGCCTGATTTTTTTGAGGATGCAACATCGACAATGAATAATTGCAAAACATACTATTATGGTTTATTTAGATTTCAGAAAGCTTTTGACAAAGTCCCCGCATAAAGATTAATTCTCAAACTGAACGATTAGGATTCAAGGAAATGCATGCACATGGATTAGGGAGGTTAACACAGAAACAGAAAGTACTGATTAGAGGAGAAACCTCAGAATGGAGTGAGGTAACCAGTGAAAATTACAGGATCAGTATTAGGTCCTCTGCTATTCTAATCCACATTAATGATTTAGATTCTGATATAGTAAGCAAACTTGTTAAATTTGCAGACATACACAAAAATAGGAGGGAGGGCAAACACCGATGCAGCAGCAAAGATCATTCAAAATTATCTAGACAGCATTCAGAACTGGGCAGACACATGGCAAATGACATTTAATAGAGAAACGGTAAAGTACTGCACGAGGCAATAAAAATGTGCATTATAAAACCTTATGGAGATACTGAAATTGAAGAAGGAATCTATGAAAGACCTAGGAGTTTATGTTGACTCAGAAATGTCTTCATCTAGACAATGTGGGGAAGCTATACAAAAGGCCAACAAGTTGCTCAGATATATTGTGAGAAGTGTTGAATTTAAATCAAGGAAGTAATGTTAAACTTTACAATGCATTAGTAAGACCTTTCCTAGAATATTGTGTTCAGTTCTGGTCACCTCATTACAAAAGGATTATTGTTGCTTCTAGAAAGAGTGCAAAGAAGAGCAACCAGAATTATCCGGGTTTAAAAGGCATGTCGATGCAGACAGGCTAAAAGAATTGAATCTATTCAGTCTTGAACAAAGAAGACCACGGGGTTTATCTGATTCACATTCAAAACCTAAAAGGCATAGACACGACCCAGGAGACTTTTTTTTTTTGACCTGAAAAAAGAAACAAGGAGATTAGATAAGGGGGTATCTAGAATAGAAAATAGAGGCACTTTTTACACAGAGAATTGTGAGGGAACCAACTCCCAGTAATGTTGTTGAAGCTGACAATCCTTGGGATCCTTCAAGAAGCTGCTTGAGAGATTTGGGATCAATAAGCGTAACAACTAAAAGAGCAAAATGGGCTGAATGGCCTCCTCTCGCTTGTAAACTTTCTTATGTTCTTATTGCAAACTTTTTATCATGTATGTTTAATTGCCAACACACTGATGTGTTGCAGACACACCACTGCACACCACTAATTTACATATTAAATATATACTTTTTAAATAAGCCCTGTTGTTTAAATGTCATATAAATAGTTGGGTGGTTACTGCAGTCTGTCTTGGGGATAAAAAAAAACATATTTAAAAAACTAAAAGCTCAGTCTTTAACTCATTTTTATTTCCTGTGTGCTGCTCATGCCTGCAAATTGATATATATATTTTTTTTCAATGACCCGATTAAAGTTTATTGTAACTTAAGTACTACTTGTTCATTTCCCCAATACAGAATGTATTGCCAATCAGAAACCAAAGTATTGTCATGCGGGTTCAATTTGATAAGTCATTACGCCTGGTGTGAGAGTAAGGATTTTTAGCTTTCAATCCAGTGAAAAATATTGATTGCTGGCTCAATACTACATTTACTAAAGGGCTATCAAGAATACCTTCCAGAGATTAAAAACGCCAAAAATGTCTTGGCGACTGAGTTTCTGTCCAATTTCCTTGCCATCATCAATGATTTGTGTGGTAACAAGGCGACATCCATCACACTGATACTAGGTAAGTGTTTTTTGCCATTATTTTAATTCGCATCCGATTGCAATGCTTTTAGTCACCAATAATTTAAAAATGCCAATAATATGTTTCGTGAATGAGGTCAGCTGTAGAGATGCGAGATAGTGAATTATTTTTTTGCCTTTTATGTGATTTTATTATCAATAAAATATATGATTGCATTTGTTATCACGAAACAGTCCTATGTCATTTCTGGAGTGATTGAGGCTAGGGCATGGAGGTTTTGTTGATTTTAATTTATTAGTAATTATATAAAATGATGTTGATGTTTCCATCAACTAGAAACCTTTGAGGGACTATTTTTATCCAAAAGTAAATATAATATATTTTTTTTCCTATAATACTGTAATTTATAATCATTGTATCCATCACACACTCCAAGGCTTGGGGAGTTTTGTTGTATCATGTTGTTATTGTAATAGACCATTTGTTTCTGTTTTCATTTTATTATGACTATTCAGATGGGGGTACGCGATGGATTACATTTTTTGGAAAGGGCACGCAGCTAAAAAGATTGAAACCCCTGTTCTAATGTGACGGGTAGAATGTCCCCATACCAGTGATACACCAGCATGACTGTGACATTTTCCAATATTTTCCCCCAAAAAGGACAGTGAGGTTGTAGAGACACCTTGGTTGTATCTACAGCATTACAGTTTTATTTTTTTTTGTTCTTCAGAAATAAAAAGGCTGGTAAACCTGCCGACATATTTAAAACAAACAAAATAAGAAGTGGTGGTTGGTTCTGAATCAACAAACATACTGACCCCCACTGAAGAAAATGTCCCCGCTTTTGAGAGGGGGCCCCATTGACCCTCAGTCTGCAAGTCCTGGAGCAAACACTGTGAATGGTAATAAATATGAATAAATGCTTAGTGTTAAATCTTAAATTCACATTTTAGAGAAGAATTATACTTACAGGGTTTTATTAACATACCCCTTGTTATCCCCAGATAGCTAATGGGGCATTACTGTACATCCAGAAAGAAGTGTTACAAAATAATCTACATGAGAAGGATGTTGTATACTTGAAAAGTCATCCGTAAAATCTTTTAAGTTTTTTTGTTGTTCGAGACAAGGCAACTTCCAAACCATCTTTTTGATTAGATAAACTGTCTTGCAACTTCAATAATACAAACAAGAAAAAAAAAATGACTTGACATTATCCCAATGTGTATTATTGTTTCTCAGTTCCAGTAATACAAAATGTGTGTATAGATACATATTTCAGTTAGTTTACTCAAAGTGAATTAAAATGCATGGCCACTTCAAAAAGTGCTTTTACTGTTTTTTTATATAGTCTGTGCCCATGAAAATGAATATGGAATTTGTACTGACTGAATTTATCTATTTATTTGCTTGGAGATGAATTTAGATTTTGACTATTTTATAAAAGATTTCTTTCTTCATTACATTGTACAACATTCTTTTTTGGTACCAAAATCAATATAGTCCAGTTTATTATATAGTTTTAAAGAAGCAATTTCATAATGTTATTTTAAAAACATATTTACAAACTATTAGTTAAGTAAATGTTATTAATTTAATTACTTAAAAAGCTACCCATATTAAGTAAAAGAAGGTACAAAACATTTTCAGTTTTTGTAAAATATTCTTTAATTACTTTTAACAGTTTTACTCAAACAATATAATTTGTTACTTAATTTTTACTGTAAACACTAAATTTATTTACAACAGACAAGTTCTATTACTATTTGTAAGTAATTTTAGTTATTTGAAGTAAATGAAAGTAAAAATGTTTTTACTTGAAAACCTATTTTAATTACTAATATTTAGCAGTTATACTAAAATTACTAATAATGGATTTTTTCAAGAAGTTTTTGGCAATCACAATTATTATCAACCAATAAGAAGTAATTTATGTTTTAATGTGGGTACGCATTTACTTACATTTTGTATTACTAGAAAATACTACCAATTACCAATTATTTCCCAAGATTACTTGCAGGATTGACAAGTTTTTTTTTTTTTTTACTATTTTGAGTAATTGTATTTATTAATTTAAGAACAGACAAGCAATTTATTTTTTTGAGTGTACCTTTTGTTTCTCCATGTTTTCTCTTCCTTAAAGAAATTATTATGGATAAAATCCGCTAAAATGGTTACCGTATTCCTTTGAATTTAGGGACGACCATTTTTAAACCATATTTTTCTTATAACAATAGCCCTGTGTAAGGGTGCTTAATACAGGTTTGAGTCCGTTGTTGGGTAAGAGAATTGTGGTTGCTTTATCTAGTTAAATAAAAGCACAAATATCATTGGGAGGAATTGAAAGTGGTCACTTAACCAGGTGGTCGTAAATAAAGGTGGTCGCATGAGCAGGTTTGATCAGTATACAAACGATCAGCATTGTTTTTACTATTTTGCTAGAATTACTGAGTTTGCAGTCTTTGCATTAACATGTCTAATAAACTGTGGTAAAATACAGCAGTCATGTATGGAACACCCGCCATAGTGGTGTAGTTTTACAATGAAAATAAAAGAGCAAGGGAATTCACCACAAAACTACGCTACAGCATTAAGGTTGAACTACTGCCACAAAAGCAAGAAAAGTGACGTTAGGGTTTTTTAACCTACCGCTTATTCCAATTTCACGCAGCCTAAGGAACCAGAGAACAAGCAACCGCAGACTGCCATCATCAGGCAAGAATATAGAACATGAAACTTATCCAGATGACACAAGAGACAGGGCCCAGTAAATTTTGTAAAGTTGATACTGTTCAGCCTGAAGTGGTGTGTATGTGTTGAATTGTACATGTATATCCATTACAGTACCGTGAACCATGATGATGGAGTCTTGTGTCATCTATAAAGATTTGCATGTTCTATGTCTTTACCTGATGATGGCAGTTCCGCGGTTGCTTGGGTTGTTCTGTTCCTTTGGCCAGTGTCACGCTAGGATTTACCGGCCCTGGTGCAATACTATGAAGTAGACCAACCCCTCCATTCCGGCAACGCTCAGCTTGTTCGATGACAGAACAGGTCATAGCCTTTTTGCAAAATCATTTAATTCCATTTCTGTTCAGCGTACGGCTGACAAGGATTTGGGGATGTGTTTGCATTGTAATGATTTTTTTTTCAAGCAGTAGTTAGCCTATATCATTGTAATAAATAAACTATAACATTAATATTATGGGTCAAATATATAATAAACCGCTATACAGTACAGACCATCATAAATCAAGGTGCATGTTTACTGTATTTTATCAGTACTGCATGTACAGTTGTACCATCTGCTAGAATACAGTGAATTAGTACAGCTATGGCAAAAGTTTTGCATCTCCCTATATAACTAAATCATTTTGCTTTATAGTTGATTGAACTCTGTGGAATAACGCCACGTTAACATATTGAATTACATACTGTTCAACTATTATAGCTTCCGCAGACTTTTTTAAATTATGTCTCAATCCCCAAAATGTAGGTGATTCAAAAACTTTTTGGCCATAGGTGCCCGGGCTCCACCATGTTTCAATCGCCCTTGAGCAGACCGTGTTGTTCGGATCAACAAGTAGAACACGCCACCAACCAAGGTTGTCCAGTTCTGCTTGGTCTGTTTGGTCTCATGAAATTACACATTTAGTATCACATCTCCCAACAGAGCAATCACATGACCTTAACACTGACCTATTGGACAGAGCGCTGTTTCTGCGCCCCCCCAGATAGATAATAATCTGTCAACTGTGATTTAGAATTTGTGTTTTGATTGACAGTCAGTACAGTAGTAAAATCAATGAAAACCTAGCGCTTTTTTTACTTTAGCTCGTTGTAGGCTACTTGAATAAAAGAAACTATGCTACTGCATTGTACAAGTTTGTGTACAATGTTAATAAAATATCATTTTAAATTGAACAAAATGATTTTAAGGCTTATTATTATTATTATTATTATTATTATTATTATTATTTAGCCTAGACACCAAGGCACAAAATAGGTCCGCATTGACAAGTTATGATACTTACAGGAGGACAGTCAGTTCTCGTTATCATTAAATTTCATAACCACCAAATTAGCATTATACCACTAATTTGTATTATCATGAGTAGTCTATGTCAAATGTATACTGTCAGTTTTTATTTAAGTTAGTCAGCGGTACAGTGCTAAATTGTGCACAATTACAAACCACTCCACATTAATAGAATAGTTGTGTTTCCTATTCCTATACAGATGCTCAGAATGAGCTGAGGGCTTAGCTATGTGTGCAGTATACTGCCCCAGCACGTTGGGGAAACCAGAAATGTCATAGAAATTTGTTTTCAAGGTTTTGGCACACGCTGGTTTTAGGAAAATTGTTATTTGGGTGTTCACCTCAAAAATGCATTGAGCACAACTGGTAACTATGAGAAAAAAGCGGACAGGGAATGCCAGCAAAGCTGCAGTCCCCCTGAACGGACCCAGAGGCAAAATAATGTAGGGTGACAATAGTTTGACCACTGCAGGGATAGCATGGCTTTTTAAGACGGCTCCAGGTCATCTTTTAAATCAGACAGTAGCTCAAGAATTTGTGGCTGCCGAGCTCGTACCTATGCTAAATTTTGGTCTTTTAAATCGAAGAGGGTAATGCGGCACGAAATACCCTTTTCTTCATCCTACAAATCACTCATTCTTGCTGGAAGACGATGTCTCCTTCTTTGTTGCAATCACAACGGCCATGGTTGGGATAGTGTTTTTTCATAATGCCTTTTAAACGCTATCAATTATGACTGTTTAAAACATGCTTACAAAAGTTCTCAAATTGATGCCATTGGTGTCGCAATTGCTGCAGCTTTAGTACATCTCATTGTAATAGTTGAACTCTGACCTCCACCCGCTTTTTTATTACAAATTTATAGGAACGCCCATAATCACACATATTCATCTGGGTTGAACTGCAAGAAAACTGCTGCCGAAAAGCATTCCCTAAAAGTCGCTAATAGCATTGTTTGTTTAGTACATTTCACCCTAGACTTCAATGCTTGCAACTGGTTTGTACTATTGCGACAGGCACAACACTTTAATACATCTACCCCAGAGTGCACAAAAATGGAGCGCTGGTAACGTCTGTGTCAAACCAGACCAAACCAGTCACTTAAATTTCTGGTATGAAACTTGATGACTGGTACCAACCATGGGTGCCAATAAAGGTGACTGAAAAACAACAGATTGCTAGCGTAGTATACTGTCTGTGTACAGAGGCGACTTAGTACACGGAGACGTTTCCACGAGCCGAGCTGGGTTTCTGAAAACAGAAAATAATTAGAAATAAAATATATATGGATGTATGTATATATATATATATATATATATATATATATATATATATATACACACACCGTTGATGGAAAGTACAGTGTGGCCTTTGAAGCTTCAAATACACTACAAATGCTTTGACAGTATACATTTGTGAGGTGTTGCTGTTTTTCCTTGGAGGCTACTATTGTTTGCCCAGTAATATCAACAAAAAAAAACAATGTCCACTCAACCAAGCAGGATCTGTGAGGTAATTCAGAGGCTCTCCTTTTCTTGTAAGAACCGCCCGATTTCTGCTGTCACGGAGGAAAGTTTTCAACACCGAACCACTCAAGCCAGCGATATGAGAATGAGCCATATCTTATTCAGCTTCCACTTCAGTGAGGAAATTCTAAATTGCTCATGATTGAGTGCTTGTGTCTGAATGAAACATTGTCTTATAATCATAGCCACGCTCTCCCAATTTTATCACTTTAGCACAGAAATTCCTGGTGAATGATGCACGCGATTTATCAGCAGACCACCAGTTTCAATGACTTTAGTGGTCAAATAGGTGATGACATTTACGCCACCGTTCATTGATACCTGTACAACTTTCCCAAGGCTAATCAAACTTTAAGCGTAGCTGACACTCTAACAGATCAGCCCCTGTTCCTCTGGAGCTCTTCATTGAGCCCCTAAAAAAATATAAACAGCTGAGTAGTATCACTGGTGTCTGCTTCACATCACAAGCAATTGAATAAAAATTCAAAGCCATGCCCCTTTTCACACAACTGCTTCTGTATGCTTTCTTTGTCAAATCTTCACCCTCCTAGCTACTTTATTCCTGTTAGACTGACATTCAGAAACTGTTTTTTTCTGGACATACTATTCACTATTTTGCAAACACATTCCTTTACATGGCTTCATGCTTTTTAAATGTCTTTTTACATTAAACCCCTTCCATAGCCGACTGTTTCTTGGCAAACTGATCACATGCATTTTTTATGTTCAGTGAAAAACATATTCACTTAGGCCAATGGTCTCAAAACCGATGACATCTACCATCCACCTTTTTTTTACAACATTGTGAAATTAACAAATGGCCTTTGTTTTGTAAATCTCAAACACGTGAACCGGACAGTGCCACTTGAGCAGTAGTTTGCTGCAGACTTGCTCCGATTGCTGTAATGATGACAAAACCAATAGTAATGGTTTATTTACTGTGATATTGACCCACAGATGAATCACTAAACCTGATTCATAAAATTCTATTGTGATTGGCTTATTGTATCCAATATTATAAGTTGTCTTGTTAATTTTGTAAATGTGTGTGTGTGTGTTACGGAGGATATTGTAAATAGTGTTTGTTGTTTGTTGTTTTTTGGGAGGAAGTGGAATTTGCTTTCATGTTGCAGCAGAGTGCCATTTCTTAGTGCAGATTTGCATCATGTCACAGGCTGAATTACAGAGCTAATAAAGCTTGGACAGCCCTGATCTAAATAGTACCAATTTACAACCCCTGGACCACCCTCAGCTTCTGCTGTTTCACCTATGCCCCACAGTGACAGGTAGATAACTAGGTATGAATGATAACTTAAATGTAACAATACACAATGAAAAAAAAATGGAAAAAATAAGACTGATGTTGCATGAGACTGCTTTTGTCACCATATTAAGGAACAAGTTAACAATTCCAGAGCAGTGGTTCTAAAACAAAAATCTTCTTCATTTTTCATAACGACTGCTAAGTGTTGGTGGTCGACTGCACATTTTTTCTAAAAATACTATGGGTAGATGAAGAAGTATTGGCGTGATGTCGCAATAGTCGCAAACCAGTCGGAAGTCTAGGGAAATGTACAAAACGAAGCACAATGTTATTTTGCAACTTGAATACCCACTTACATGCCCTGCATAAATTCACAAAAAGGGGCGGAGATAAAGCAAATGAGGGTTCTCAAATATAAATGAGATGTACCCAGCGTCGGGCAATTGTGACACTTTACAATTGCATCAATTTTTTAAGAACTTTTGAGCATGTTTTAAACAGTCACAATTGTTGCTGGCATTTCAGTCTGTTTTTCTTGTAAGCACAGTTGTGTTAATGCATTTTGAGGCTATCAATCAAACACCTTAATTTTCATGAAAAGGCAGGGTGTACTTTATGTTTTGAAAACAAATTTGCATAACATTTCAGATTTCCCCCAACATGTTGGGAGCAATAGACTGTGTGCTACTGTTTTCCAGTCATTCTTGAGCATCCATCTATTGTATGTCGTTGTTCAGGCTACTAAGGTACAAGTTAAAATAATAATAATAATAATTAAACATAAATAAATAAGTAACAAATAAATGTAAAATAAAACTAAAGAAAAATCATTTAGTTTCACTTTAAAATATTCTTTATTCAATCAATGTACAGTGCAACAGCATGATTTATTTTTGTGTTAACGGCAAGTAAAAAAAAGTGTGCTAGGTGTTCATTTGATTTTACTACTGCACAGACACTGTATAGCCTCACTGCACAGATTTATATTTTTTGTAGCCTACCCAAAACACATTAGTGTTCTATCAGCTTAATGAGATTTACATTTAAAATGCACTGAGCACTATAAATGTATGTGTGAGTAGTATTTTTAAACCCGACACCTCCTTATGTTAGGATCAAACTTGTCCTGTTTAGTGAGGGGCTACTGTATGATTATGAAAAGCTTTTTTGGGGTGAAAGGTGGGGGGGCACTATGGAATTGATGGATTAAACTGCCTTTAATTTATTTATATATAAGATCTTAATAGATTGCATTGTACAGATGACATTTACATTTAACAAAAAAACAATGTTATTTTGATTCTTGCACCCTTGCATGTTATCCTATGGCACTCTCCCCTCATGCGGCAGCAAAACTCCCCGCTATTTATTTGAAATGCTCGATGGACTCGCAGAATGTATAATGCCAGAGATCCAAGAAGATGCAAACAAATATTAAATTGCGTATTTTTGCTGTCTTTATTAACATATATTCTCTTAGTACATACGATAAAATGTTTACTTATGTCTCAACGAAAAATGCAAATTTATGTATGTTTGTTCTGCGACTGGCCCATTTAAATAATTACTCCGTATATTGTATGAAAAATAAAAGAAAATATAGACAAATGACTTTAAAGTTTTATTTATTTCTATAATAAAACCAAAGTGTTTCTAATTAAACAAATAAGATAAAGGTTGATTAAGAGAGGGAGCTGTTGGGAGACTGCTGTGGTCGCATCAACATCCCGCTGGTGGTCAGACTGAGAAACGCTGACCCAGAGGACCACTTCAAAAGGACCCCACCATTGGCAGGATGATTTAACCAACCATTAGAGAAGAGATGAGGAGTTTACAAGAAAAACTTGGCATCAATGCTTAATTCAAAACTAGCTCAGAGAGATGGAAGAAAAATGCAACGTGTTCTGCACTACTTTTTAATTCGAGAAACAAGTAAAATTAAAAAATAAAATTGGAACATCAATGGATTATAGAGAGGACTGTCCCCGGCTAAAATTCTCATTCCTTTTGGGACAAGGTACCCATGGTATGGAAAGGACCCTGTGATGACACATTGAATAAAAGTCTAGTTAAGTCTGAGGGAAAGGAGGTAAAAAGTTATTATTAGCATTGTGTTAAAACCGAGCCCCGTTATTGTACCTGAAGACCGTCTCACCTCACCCCCACAAGCAATCTTGATTAGCAATATTGTTGTTGGACTAGTTAAAGCATGACACAGCAGAAACTAATAACATAATCATACGAATAAACTATATAATTTTAAACAGGGAATATCTTTAAGAAAATGAAACAACAGTCTGAACAATGATCCCAAACAGAAGGTAAACTAAACAAGATCTCATTAACATATCACAAGTTGGTTAAAAGTTGAACAAGAAAGACACTGTAATAAAGTTAAGGGTAAAATATTTTTCATTTTTATGATGAGTGTTTAGAACCTTTTGTATATTTTTTAATAAGTTTGCCCAATAGCCATAGATCGTGAGTGAGGGTTGCAACAAAATAATTCTGGAAAACAAAGATCTTCTGTAAATGACAAAGGCACTGTTGGCATGCTAATGAGAGATAAGAAAACAGAATTTGACATCTTGGTTTGGTCTCTTAAGTTTTCAACTTTTTGGATGCATTGTCTTGAAATCCTTTTATTTTGGCACACAAGATGGCAGACTAATTTATATGTTCAGAGATATACATGGACTGCATAAAATGCACAGGACTTACCAGATTCCATAAAAGGGACCTTTTCAGTGTTTATTTGTTTTGTTGTTTTTCTTACTTGAAAAGTTTTGGAAAAAACAAATGTTGATTTATTTTGTTGTTTTTGGTCTTTGCTAATTTGTTAATTAGGCCCTCTGTCTTTTATAGTTAACTTTCAACACGCTAAGATTAAAGAAACTACTATATTTGATATGCATCTTGTTCACCTGTGCTTCGTTCAATACAAAGTCTATGCTTAGCAATCAAACAGGTTCTCGCAGGCTTAAATAATCCACTAGCAATTAGGGCCCCCGCAAGTTGCATGTTATTTAAGTTATAATTCGGTAGGTTAAGATACCCGCTCGGCAACTAAAATGGCAAACAACCGTCACAAACCTCTTTTTGTCATCAGAATATGTATTTTTTCTTCTAATTTGTAAGATTGACTGTTCTATAGCTATGGACGAAACTTCACCGAAAAATAAATAAAACAAAAGCAAACTTTGCAGATTTGGGCATCCATGAAACCAACATTTACAATGATATTTGTAGCTGCACAGCCGGCACTCAATGGCTGTGCAATATATACAGTCAACACTGGATACATGTCGTCGTTAAGT